>VVAS01065119.1:3475-14814 GCA_015103295.1 Ptychochromis oligacanthus
TTTGTGTGGGGGGGGGGGGGGTGGGTATACATACATACATATAAATATCAATAGGTTCATTTTGTCTTTTTGTTTTTAATTCAGTTTAGTTTCTGTCACTTTCCACAGTGAGTTTGCTCGTTTCAGTTTAAAATGTTTAAAATGTTTAGTTTTTATTGGTTTCAGTGTTAGTTTTAGTCTTTTTAAGTATTATTGTATTTAGGGCACATGCCAGAGGTGAGATTTAGGAAAGTCAGAATAGGCATTACAATAAAAAAGCTGAACTTTTTGAAAGCACTTGACTCACAGTCTTGTAGGCATCCAAAGTCTCAGTGAACATGTCCATCAAAGCCTCATCAAGGAAGCTGTATTAACAAATTTTACCAAACTAACAAACACTAAAACTAAGGATATTTCTTCTGTATTTTTATTTAATTTAATTAGTTTTCCAAGTTCACAAGATCATTTCAGTTAGCTTGAATTTTTTTCAAAAGTTGAGTTTTTATTTTTATTTTTATTTTAGTTCACTAAAATGGTTTTTCACATCTAGTTTTAGTTTTTAGTTTAGCTTCAGTTAACTATAATAACCTTGCCTGTTGCCACTGTAACTGAAAATGAAGAAAGAATAAAGTTGCTATTACTGAAGCTGCCAACATACTATTGTCTTTTTAGACAACCAACAGACTCTGAGCTGCAACACTGCAGTCCAATAATCACTCTCCTTTAAACTCTGTTTGGGTCTCAACCAACTCTACAGATATATGTGGTCATTTCAGCACATTCTTACACCTGCATAACAGAACAGGTCAATAGCTAATAACTACCAAAACAATAGAAAAAAAACCCACATGAGTGTTTCTATATTTGCAGCCTATGTATGGTGAGGCCATTTAAAGACCGACAAAATCCGGATTTGGATGTGGAGGGCTTGGTTGGTGGTGCGGATCAAATGCAAAACTTTTGACCAGTTTGTGGGAACACTGTTTTTAGACATAGAGCTCCTATTATACAGGGGTTTCTTTTTGAGTGCTGTTGGCCACTGTTTGGTTAGTTTTAGGCAAACACTTGGCTGACTTTGTTAGGTTTAGAATAAGGTAATTCACAACATTAACATCATGTTAGAAACTTCTTCAGGGCTGCCTCTTTTCTGAAAAACTCTTCTGATATTCATATGAACTTACTCAAACGACAGCAGAGAGGTGGTCTGAACACATAAATACACATTTTAACCGCCATCAGATATCGACTATTACATTTTTCATTTTTCTGGTGAGATTGGGCTGGATTCTTTAGCTGCACAGGCATTGTCTGTTTGGAAGATAGTGTACAGTTAGTTTACTGAGCTTTTTTGGTGAAAACAGCTGCCTGGAAAGAAGTCTGAAAGCAAAAACAGTAAAGACAAGAGAAGCAAAACAATGAGCTGGAAGATGCTGAAATAAATAAAGTAGATATGTTCTGCTCACCATGAGCTCGTCTGTGTTCCGTGTCTTGATCCATTTTATAGATGTGGGACTAGATTACCTGTGCTCTGTCATTTATTATATAAATACATTGTAATATTACTTAAAGTGTAAGCAATTCTTCCACATTTTAAAATTGTATTAGACTTAAAAGACGATTGTATGATGTCTGTTGCTAATTTTAGTGTTTCCCTTAGACAAATCTGAGGATAACAGGTTATTTGGACGAGAGAATTACAAATATAGGTTGAACAGCTTGAAATCCTACTTGTCTAAAATCCACAGTCTAGAAGAGTACATCCGCTTTGTTCTTATTGGCAAACTCTGCAACATTGGCATAAGCATTAAGACAGGTTGCAGGTCATCAGTACTACTCTGTTATTTTTACCAGATAAGTAAATATAGCTTGGACAGCTCGAAATCCCACTTGTGGATGTTTACAAGCCTGAAAGCAGCACATCTGCTTTGTTCTTATTGGCAAACGTTGTTCCCATGGGATAAGCATTAAGACAGTTTTCAGGTCATCTGATCAGAGACTAAAGCCACAATCTACTCGTAAATAAAGACAAATACTAAAGACCTTTCCACTATCGAAAACTCGCCGCCACATTTTATCCATGACAGAGTCTGTTATTTTAATAACTAAAAAGGCTTTCCAAAGAGAGGATTACATTTCTATGTTCCCCTTTTGACAGAGAAATACCATTGTATCCTTTTCATATTGACTAAGCTCTGCGACTTTTGCATCTCCTCCTGTCCTGAAATGCATTGATCCCTTCACACGTCCAGCCAGACGCTAGTTATCTGCTTTCACTTGATCTGCTTATTTGGCCCAGGTTGATCTCAGATCAGCTCGTCTCATACACAGAATCCAGTGCTTTCCCATTTGCTGTCAAAATAAAGAGGTTATGGTCCATTTGCGACGTCATAAAGCAGATAAACAGGTTCAAAGCAGTGATATTTCTGTCATGAGGTGACAGGATGGAATATGATGAATGTTTTAGAGAAACACAGCCCCAGCATTTCATCTATAAATGGTAATGAGTGAAAGACGGAAACTCCATGTGAATATTATTAAATGCGCAGAGAGGATATCTGCCAGCATGCACAGTTTTGTTCTGGATGCCAGCTTATTTGTAGGAGGAAATGATTGTAAAGTATTTCACTTGTGTAAGTTGAATAAAATTTAATTCCCATAACAGCCAGATGTGCTGTGGTCATCGGCACTGCAAATTAAGATAATTAGATTGAAAGCAGAGCAGAGCCACGCACTGGCAGTTTTCACATGCACATGCATGCGCGACCACACGCATTGCGACATGGATTCTGCAGTGTGACCGCTTTAAATTGTTCTCAAAGCTGAAAAAAATATCTGTAATGACAGATGTTTAATAGTTATATTTTAGTGAAAAAAATTAATAAGCAGGACTTGGTTCTCTCTCATCAGCTACCACCACAATGTAGTGTTTTACAACTGTACTGGACAGTGCAAATAAAAAAAAAGAAAAGAAAAAAGGTTAAAATAAAGATGTACGATTCATTAACTACATGTTTCACACTGAAGCCTGATATGTTTGGACGGAGCACTGAACGGTCATAGAACAGAACACTGCCAGAACAGTTTAAGGTGTAATCTGTAGTTAGGTTATAACCACAGACCACAGATCCCTGGTTTCGTCTCTGAGCTTCAGTGTATGCAAACAAACCCACGTACTTGATAATTTAAGGGTAACAAAGGTTCTTTTTAGAGGTTAGAGGGGCCTGATTCTAATGCTGAAATTACACTGAGGGCATAAATCCAAACTCTCAGCTGGTTTAAGTACATTTTATAAAAATACTGAGACATGAACAGCTGGCTTTGCTGAACAATAAATCTGCCTCTGCAACTACAATAACTATAAAAAGGACTATAAGCTTCAGTAAGACTATGTCATACAAGATCATCCAATAAATGCTGTGAAAAAAAAGATCAACAAAGTCTGTGCCTGGTACCATGTGTTCATGTAAAGCATCACAGTTAGTAACTGTAATCACTGTTGATGGCAGCTGTTTTTCATGCCTGCCAGGGCCTCTGTTGATTTTAAAATTCATTATTATTAGCCTCTTTCGCCCGTTTGGGTCCTAAAATGCTCGTAATTGTTTTATGTTCCTCTCATTAAAAGTGGAGCATTTTAGGATGTCTAAAATATAGAAATATATACAATTTACTAGAATGCGTGGGCTTAAAAGGAAGGGTTTACCTCAAATAAATGGGAAATATTGTGTTTTTCCATAGTTCACCACAAGTAAGCTATGAATCTTTTCACAGAAAATGTGTAACATGTAATTGCAACCAAGCTAGCATTTAGACCAGCTGGCCTGTTTAAACATCTACATATGAAGAACAGTTATTATTACCTGGAGAAAATATTCAGGTAAACCTCAAAGCATAGTTTAAACATTGCTCTGAAATGCATGCATCATTTGTGATCTTGGATTGTAGCTCAGTAGTTTCACCAAGGTGTCAAATTTCCATCTGTACATCAGGCCTTAACCAGCCGTAACAAAGCCCCTTTTAGCCTTCTTCCATTCTCTGAGCTCATTTTGTCAAAATCTTGAAAGTAAACAGTGCAACATGAATTACTGCACTATAGTCAAGGCTCCAGTGTAGTATTTCTACAGGTAAGGGTGTCTTGTAACTCAACACCTACAGATCTGTTATATTCTCACGTGTGGTCTTGAGCCCCATAACCTACGTGGCCGGTGTGACGTGACAGAGCTCCTCATGGAGCCACAAAAGGCTTTTTAAACAGTTTTAACACGCTGCCCCAAAAGCTGTGAACATACTCTGTAAAATCTGTAACAGGCTGCAAGCTGATATACTGCCTAAAAAAAAGTAATTTGCTCCATTTTCTAAAAAATACTCCCCATCTGAAGTAACTCCAAATCAGTAGCTTACACACAGCTCTTTTCCAGTATTTTGCTATATTTTTTTCCCCCACTTTTTTTCTGTCATTGTTTGTGTGACTATGACAGTACCGAGTAGTGTTCCTGTCTATTTAGTTCTGTCAACTTAAATCTGAAGATTGTTTTCAACAGGAAACAAAGTTGTTAGCTGGACAGAGGAGGTATCCTGTGGAAAACTGGAGAGTTTCAACCACTGTTCACTACAGATACTTAAACTATTTGTTTGACCTAGGCCTGCTTTGTTTGGGTTTTCATTTTTGTTCACACTATAGTCCATTATAGGCTTATTGTACTAGCAGCATATAATGAATACTAAAACCTATACAGTTACAAGCAATATTAAAAAGTTTTGGAAATGAGTCACACGTTTTGTTGTTTTTTTACACTTTGCTGGAGGTCCAAGTGTGACTTCTGTCTGTTCTTCCTGGGCCATGTTATGTCCCTGTCCCCCCTCAGAGCCTCATACTGTGATCTGAGGCGCACACCCTGAACTGATGACCTACTTCTTTGGCAGAAACCTTTTAATGTAATTGCAAAAGACAGCTTAAATGCCAAACATACAGAAAACATAGGCCTATGAAATGACGCAGTGGTGAGATTATCCTACTTGTGATAGCAGTGCCTGATAACGAACTGAGTAAAATCCCAGTTTAAGTCTCTAGTGTGTCAGTGTTCAGATGTCACTTGAAAAGCACCCACCAAAACAGAGAAAAATACTACAACTTATCACAAGTTACATTAGTGTCGAGATTTTCGTTGTCAAAAGCTGGTTTGGGATACCATGGACGACGTGTAATAATCACTGCCTCACAAATCTTTATACAATGTGTCGTTTCAGTTCACATTTCAGTGGTCAGGAAGGCCATAGAATAGAAAATGTTTCCTAAATGGGAAAATTCATTCATTCATTAAGGTGAATTTCCAAATTAAGTTTAAGTCTAAGCCTTTTATAAAATCGCGCATTTATTTTGATATGGTATCGATAAGCGATCAATCCGGTGTCCTTAGGCCACTAGAATTAAAAGCAAAAGAAGAAAACAAACAGCCAAAAAAGTTGTGCCAGTCATTTCCTGCTATTTAACATGTTTCTGTAGCCACGCCGGGATTCTGTGCAGAATATACTTACATGTGAAACTGTGAGATTTACAGCATAATTTCCAGAATTAAGTTCTTCGGGTTTTAGAAGAAGGAACAGCCAAATCCTCCGTGCAAAATCCATGTTTTCTTTTCAGGGCTTATTTCGCCTCATCATGGATCCAAACTCCAGTCCACAGGGAACACAAGTGTCACCAGAATCCAAAGTAAAGCGGTCAAAACTGACTTCTTGGTAAACGCCGGGGGTCTGCGGTCACCCTATGCTGGACATTTTTGAAAGCTACCACAGCTGCGATGTAAGTAAAACTTCGTCCTCTTCCCTTCCATTCGTGAGGCCCGCCGGTTTTCATCCCATGAAGGAAAGGTCCCGAGCTGCTGAGCGTGGAGGATGCTGCGCTGTCTTCAGCAGCTGCGCAGCGGCGGCAGAGGCGCATCTCGATTTGCCCTTGAGCAAGAGAGCGTGAGGGAGGGAGGATAGCTGGCCGGCCACAGAGGATTACCGCCCTATAGGCGTCCCATGGCACTCTCAAACATAGGTTGTGTGGCACAAGGGAGCTGCACTTTTGCCACATCATGATGTCGCAAGTATGCTGCAGTATAGGGACTGTGAAGACATTCAAACTTTGTTTCTGGGGAGGAAAAAAAGTGTGTGCGGGGAGGACTTGGTCTTCTACAAAAGGCTGCTTTAATTGCATCTAATCTCATCCAGTCATTCTACAGTAGCCGAAATTTCACGTGTTTCACCTCTGAACACAAGAAACATTTTTTGTGTGATTTAACGCGCCGACCAGAGTCACGCAAACACGTGAAGAACAGACAGAGACGGATTTCACTGCAGTCAGGAACAAATGAAGTCTCCTTCTGTGAGCTCGATTTGGTTTCAAATCAAAAACCCGATTCGCTTGAATTAACCTACAAAAAATGGGCACGATTTCAGCGCTCCAGAGAATTTCATTTCGTGTTTCCATCCACTGAGGGGCTTGGAGCCTATTGCTCTACCTGGATAGCACATGATAGTGTATTACCCCCTCTAGTGGACAATAATAGAATTTCTATCTGTATGGGACAGCAAGGATATTGCGTATGGCTGCATATGAAGACTATCATTGAGAGCATCGCGCGCACACACCTTTCAGGTTAATACGCCCGATACTGCTTCATTAGGACTCATACATTTCATTGTTGACATATTTCTAAGCCATTCTAATAGAAGATAAAAGGCCTGCCTGTAGTTTACCCAGACCCCTCAAAACCCACGTGTTTTTTTTTTTTTTTTCCCACGACAGTTGTGTCACAACAGAAGCACAGTTCAAATCTGAGACACAGACATGTTTTCTCAGACAGTGGTCGTGTGAACATAATTTTGGCACAAATGGGACCTCGTAACCTGTGAGTGTCTGTCCCACTTCGGGCGCAGTTTTTGGGCGTTTGAAGGCAGTGTTGTGTAATTCGTCTGAGACCATAGAAACAGATGTAAGAATAAATGAGCAGTCTTATTTTAGAGTGTTTATTGTGAGTTTCCTCCTATCCCCGTTTGAAACCGGTTACTGGAAAACGAACACATTCTCCGGGAGATGAGAGTGGATTAAGGACCGTGTAAAACCACATTACCCAGAAAGCTCAGGTGCATATGTTTTCTTTTTTTTTTTGTCCCCCGGATGTAGCATCACATGAATTGACTGTCAACATGCAAGATGGCCACGCATCACAGGCAAAATGCTGCTGGGCGGAGGAAAGTACAGGTGAATTGGAAGAGTTATATTCTCGATGAGTGTGTGGCAGCGGCAACATCGGTGCCTCCAGCTTAGAGGGGTGCTCCACGAGCACCTGGCCGACAGCAAAAAAGCACCTGCACGAGGCAGCGTTGCTGTTCTGTGTCATGACTCAAGCCGGCTAACCTAACTAGCTTAGCTTACGTGAGGTGTTAGCGTCTCGTGCAGAACGGTTGCATCCAAACGACCGCGCGGTTTGCGAGCAGTTTTTCGCACCAGCACGTACACAGCACCCTGTAAGGTAACTACAAATGTCGGCAGTCGATACAAGCGATTCATGTCCTGTCTTAGCTGCAGTTCTAAGCTGTTGCGGCGTTGACGGAAGCTAAGCTAGCTACTGTATCCGGGCTCCGTCTAATTGCTGGTGAAACGTACGCGTCTTGGTAGTTCTGTGGTGAACCCTGCGAGTATTTTCCCGCTACCGCATGAACGCACTTTTTAAAGGACTTACTTTTTCCCCCCGTTGTTAAAATGAAACTGGTTTGCGCTGTATGCCCGTGTGTGTGTGTGTGTGTGTGTGTGTGTGTGTGTGTGTGTGTTTTCTTGTTAGCTCTGCAGCTCCCCACGGTGTAAGTTCATGAAACGCAGCCGTTAGCGTGTTAAAGCTTAAGGTGGTGGGCGTGTTGTCGAGATAGGAGCCTGACCCCCGGTGCCCCGTGCCCTGCTTGTGTTCCAGGTGTCATATGTCATTAGAGATGAGGTGGAGAAGTACAATCGAAACGGGGTGAATGCACTCCAGCTAGACCCTGCGCTGAACCGGCTCTTCACTGCAGGGAGGGACTCCATCATCCGGATATGGAGCGTCTACCAGCACAAAGTACACCTTCTCGCCCTCCTCAGCTATACAAAATAGTCAATTCATTTTACATCAGGAAGCGTTTTTAACACTCTTTCTTTAGTCTCAACTCCATGGCTGAGACTGTCTTAACTGCCCTTTTCCTCTGTTATTGTAGCAGGACCCATACATTGCATCTATGGAGCATCACACAGACTGGGTTAATGACATAGTCCTCTGTTGCAATGGGAAAACATGTGAGTTTTATTAAGCTGTGCAGTTTACCCAACGTTTAATTTTTTTTTGCATTCTTCGTTTCTGACTGAAGCGTTTGCTTGCAGTGATATCTGCCTCGTCGGATACAACAGTCAAAGTATGGAACGCACATAAAGGGTTTTGCATGTCGACGTTACGAACGCATAAGGACTACGTGAAAGCGTTGGCTTACGCTAAGGACAAGGAGCTGGTAGCATCGGCAGGTCTGGACCGGCAGATCTTTCTTTGGGATGTGAACACACTAACGGCACTCACTGCTTCCAACAACACTGTCACCAGTAAGTAAAGAGTTCACAGTTTGGTAGCTGTGCCCCCTTTTTTTTTTAGTCATGCTTAGATGATTGTGATCTGTACTGCGTGTAATTTGTATTCAGCATGGCTGATGTGTTTCTCTCAAAGATCAAAGATATTCTGCACCCTTGGGCTCACTCTAATTTGTCTTAAATAGCCTCATCACTGAGTGGGAACAAGGACTCGATCTACAGTCTGGCTATGAACCAGATGGGCACAGTCATTGTATCAGGATCCACAGAAAAGGTTTGTGACACACACACACACACACTCACACTCACACTCACACTTAAACAGGAAAATTAAACTTGATTAAAACTAGAGCCTGACTGATGCAAGATTTTGGGGGTGCATACTGATTTTTAGGTAGCAAAAATCTGGGCTATTTTTTTGTGTGTGTGTGTGTGTGTGTGTGTGTGTGTGTGTGTATCATAAAGTATATTAGAGTCCACCCTGCCGTCTGCTTAGCTGTTATGGGTACTCTGCTGCAAGTGCTGCAGGCAGTATTGTAAGAGTATTGAAGGCATTGTAAACAGTGGAGTCAGAGGTGCTCTGCTGGGCAGACTGTGTGATGACAATATTTCTAACTTAGCCAGAGCATCTTTATCTGCATTACCTTCTGAAAGAAAAGGTTTTCATATAGGATACCATATACACCAATATCTACACATCTGTGATAGGCCAGTATCAACTTGCCAATATGTTCGTCTTGCCGAACATAAAATAATACTGTTTATTTATTTATTTATTTATTTTTTTTAAAGGTTCATTCTAGGAATGAACCTATAGTTTTGTGAAAGAGAGAGTTTTTCACAGTCCTGTGAAGTGTGCAATGAAAAACTAAGTACACCGTTACTGCTTCCACAGGAGTTAAGATGGTAAGTAACAGTCAGGTGCTGCTAATCTAATACACTTGATTAATTAATCATCAGCAAGTGTGACCACTTTTATAAGTACAGAACTTTTGGCAATTTGCTGGTCTAGAACATTCAGGTCTTCCCAGGAGTGGACATCCCAACAAATTCACCCCAAGGTCAGACTGTGCAACGCTCAGAGAAACTGTAAAAAAAAAATCCAAGAGCTACATTTCAGACTCCACAGACCTCAGTTAGTATGTTAAATGTTAAAGTTCATGACAGCACAGTTAGAAAAAGACCATGGCAGCACAGCTTACATTTGCAGAATTGCTTAACAAACCACAAGACTTCTGGAACAATGTGCTTTGGACAGACGAGATCAAAGTGGAGATGTTTGGCCATAATGCACAGCACCACGTTTGGAGAAAACCAAATACAGCATATCAGCACCTCACCTCATACCAGCTGTCAAGCATGTTGGTGGAGATGATTTTGGGCTTGTTCTGCAGCCACAGGACCTGGGCACCTTGCAGTTAGTGGGTCAACCGTGAGCTCTGCTGTATACCAAAGTATTCTGGGGTAAAATGTGAGGCCATCTGACTGACTGTTAAAGCGTTAAAATTGGGTCATGCGACAGGACAGTGATCCCAAGCACAGCAGCAAATCTACAACAGAATGGCTGAAAAAAGAAGAGAATTAAGATGTTGCAATGGTCCAGACAAAATCCAGACCTCAATCTGACAGAAATGCTGTGGCGGGACCTTAAGAGAGCTGTGAATAAACAAATGCCCACAAACCTCAACGAACTGAACTGAAGCAACGTTGTAAAGAAGAGTGGACCAAAACTCCTCCACAACAATGTGAGAGACTGATAAAGCCATACAGAAAACAAAAAATGTGAAAGTGGGATGCAGTTTTAGCCTGAAACCAGAGTGAAAATACAGTCAAATGAAACAACGTACTTTAAAATCTCTTTGAGTTGTTGTACAGCTTTTGTTGCATTTGGTCTCAGTTTGATTTCCGCGTGACGCATCAATGTCACATATGCAACAGAAAAACTTCACATGTTGCCAGTGTTAAAGGATGATAAAGCACTCTGTCAGAAGCAGATAAAAATACAAGTTGTTTCATTGACCTTTGGTTTCTATTCAGATATCCTTAAAACATTTCCATTAGGCTGTCACACATCTGTGGGTATCAGTAACTATAAATGTAAAGACTGGCTACAAGGTTGGTTCTTTAAAAAAACACATGAATGCTTTAATTCAGTGGGTTTCTTGTTTTAAAACCGGTAAGATTATTATACATGTAAACATAGTGAACAAGTGCCTGTTGTCATTCCTTTCTTTTGTCCTCCTTCAGGTTCTGAGAGTGTGGGATCCTCGAACATGTGCAAAGCTCATGAAGCTAAAAGGTCACACAGACAACGTCAAGTCGTTGCTGCTGAATCGAGATGGCACTCAGGTGAGTCAAATGATCTAAAATGTAGCAACTGTCAAACGGAGGAGTTTCAAAGTCTAAACTTTCTGTCCTTCCCTGCAGTGCCTATCAGGCAGTTCAGACGGGACCATCCGCCTTTGGTCTCTTGGCCAACAGAGGTGTATTGCCACATACCGTGTGCACGACGAAGGGGTGTGGGCCCTGCAAGTCAATGAAGCCTTTACGCACGTATATTCTGGAGGCAGAGACAAAAAGATCTACTGCACAGACCTGCGTAACCCTGACATCCGTGTGCTCATCTGTGAGGAGAAGGCCCCGGTGCTCAAAGTAAGAAGCCAGAACACCAGAGCCAGATTTCTGTAATAACCATATAATAACCTGTATAACTGTGCTTTGTTAGCAGGTACAGTTCATTTTAGGATAAAGTTAACCGTATTATTAACAGGTA
>VVAS01065158.1:0-10186 GCA_015103295.1 Ptychochromis oligacanthus
CACCTTCAAATAGAAGGTCTAATCTAACCACAGGGCCGCTGGTTCAGTCTCTAACTACAGTTTTCTACACATCCAAGAGTCCCTATAGGCAAGACACTTGAATTATAGGCAGGAAGTCAGAATCGCAAGATGCTCCCATAGACTGTATACAGAAGATGGACAATGGCACCGTGAAATCACCCATTGGTTCCTGAAGTTTGAAGCCTTGATTTTAAGATTTTGGTCACCATCTTGATTTTTTTGGAGCCAGAAGTGACCATATTTGTACAAGAAGCTGGAATGCTAAGCTATAAGCTAACATTAGCAAGCTTGGTTAGGAGCATCCATAGACAGACACCTTCTAACTAGTGCTAAGTGATAAAATAAGAGCATAGACTTCTTGGACGAGGTATAAAGAGAAATGAACCACGGAGCATGTTATTTGTAAAATAATAGTATTAAAAATGGTCCAAAATATATCAACAACCACTGCGAAGAGGTCTAGTTCAGTTATTTCAGTTAACTGAAATGAAGCGTAGCAGACAGGTAGCAGCTGCATCTACCTGTCAGTCAAAGAGGCCACTTTAAGTCTTAATACAATGATGAATAGGTGAGTTATAAAAAAATTAAACTGCTGCAGTTGTCATGAGTTGTAAACATGCTTGTTCCTGCTGTAAAGTTGGGTGTTTTAATATGCCCAGTCTATGAGGACTGACTCGCTTTTAGAGTCAACCTCAAGCGGCCATTCGTGGAGCTGCAGTTTTTGGCACTTAGTGGCTGCTCCCTGTGAGCACCTTTTGTTTCACTTTTCACACCCTCAGTGACAAAGTGATATTAGGAGTTTGAATCAGAAAGACATTGCACTTGCTCCATTAATGCAGAAAAGGTTACATGAATGCAGTCCACGTTTACCATTTTTGTTGAACTTTTTTTTTTTGCTGTTTGAAAAATGTTTATCTTCTTTTTTTTAATTTTTTTCTTGCAAACCACCCTCAGACACCTGTGGGATCTTAAAAGTATTTTTAAAGATGCAACCTGCTGCTGGATAACAGGTAAGAAAATTATTTTCTCCTTAAGTTTGCAGTCAGTAATCATAAAGCAACTTTAAACTCAAACATCAAAAAAGTGTTTGGCAATGAAGACCACCCCTACCCAGTGGGTGTATCAGATTGCTCGTTGTGGTGAACATGGCGGGCTGATATGCAGAGAAGCAGGTCTGAGATTTTGGAGCAGCATGCGCTGTGAGCTGTGCCTGTCGGGTTTGGGTTTTCTTGCTCCCCGCTGAGGTTGTTGTGGTGAAAAAGTCTCTGAACTGGGTCACAGCTGTGCTGCACACAGCGGCACCATGGCACATTTCTCCGTGAGTGAGGACTTTCTGAAGGCCGGGAGTGAAAATGAGCATGCTTGTTAAACTGCCCCCCCCTCCAAGTAAGATGAGAAGAGCAAGAAGCCAGGGCAATAAATCATTAATTCACCATAAAGGGACTGTGGGAGGAAAGGCAACATCTCTCTGTCTTTTAATGTGATGCAGATGTATGGCACTGCAGCCTGTACGTCTGCCACCTTGATATGGCCTTCTTTTGAAGGACAGAAACAAGAAAACACAGTCTGTAGATCTGCAATACCAAAACAAAATGGTTCTTGAAGAGATGGGGAACGCTGAACTCAACATGTTCTGAGCTTTGTTTCATTAATCATTGGAACCTGATCATAAACTAGTAATCAAAACTTCTGCTGCACATTAACTCTACTTTTCTTAGTGATGTTTCTAACAAATAAGCCTTTGTAAAGAGAAAAACAAATATATAAAAATCAGACTAAACCCTGAGAAGGTGAACTTAAGCATTCATTAATGCATATATGCAACACTAATAGATTTAATTCCCTTTCAGCCTCAACTCTTGTGAGCTAAAGATCTGGCATTAAATGACTTTGTCTTGCCCTCAATTACCATAGGGAATAAAGATCACTGAATCAGAGCAGAAGTGACGCAGATGCCCAGGTTATAAATTTGTATAATCTATAACTCTGTTGGCACACGTTGTCATTAAAACACGCTCTTATGCACTCATTGTAATAATGGCTAAATCCAAAGCCTGACTGCATACCTGCAAGGTTTTTAAGAAATCTTCATAATCAGTATTAATGTGAGGGTCTAAAGAGGTCAGGTCCAAAAGGTCTTTAAAGTCAAATTGAAGATCTGAAAAGACGAGAATCAGCTTCCCTCCCTGCTGGCAGGAGGCAGCATCCTGCTGCGACATCCTCCTGCGTTTCAGCTTTGATTTACCAAAAAGTAAGGAAAAAAGGTGCATACTTATTTGTCTTGTTCATGTTTTCTCTTTATCTGGTATGTCCTTCTCTCTTGCTTTCTCATTTTTACACACCTACAGGGCTTGTTTTGATTCACTTACTGTAGGTTATGTTTGTATAGCCCAATATCATGAATTTGTCTAAGAGGGACATTCTCTGTACTTAGACCCTGAAATTGGATAAGACAAATTTCAGCCCTCCGAGGTTATCTGGGAAAAAAGAGTGAAATCAGCAATATAGGTGGGAGCCTGGATGAGTAAAGAATGCTGAGAACCAGCAAAAGAAAAACAAACAACTAAAACAGGTCATGCAGGAGCTGAGAGAGACTGGATGTAGTACAATACTCATACTACCATTATATTTCAAATGTAGCCAAAAATACCAAGATTTTTTACTGTGTAAGGTTGTATTTTGCAGTATGCAAGCCAGCATGCTTTTTAGGTCATTCTAACCCACATACTGCATGCAATAATACAAACTTACTGAATGCAATTTGAAATGCAGAAACTGTGGCACCGAACAGCTCATGTGAACCACTTCTCTCCAACAACCTCCACCGTGAAGGCTACTTTCTAAAACGGGAGGAGGAAAAAGACCAAACAAGGATGCTTCCAGACTAAGGTCTAACCACTAAACCCTCGCATTCACACATAAGTAAAATAATAAATGACAATGGGACCAAGACAAATGAAATTAAAAAAAAATTAATTAATTAAAAAAAAAACATTATTCACCTAATTTATTTCATTTTCAGCTCACTGTGGCTGCACCTGCTCACACACATGCATTGCATGTGGAGTGGAACTGACAAGAGACAGGTGAAGTGAAATAAACTAACGACAACACGTTATGTTACTGTTGTGTATTAAAAGCTTTTCAAAAAGTGTTAACCCTAATATAACAAGAGTGACAGCGAGCAAGCGAGAGAAGGTGCTGGTAAAAGAGTGACTGTCTGAGCTTTCCAGGTGTGTCAGTTGACTTGGCGACATTTAAAATGCAATTTGATTATCGAAAAATATGGTTAATTGTTTCAGATGTCTTTTAAATACAGCACCTAATGGACTATGTCTAATCTTGCCCATTAGATTGTGCTCAATTCTGACTGTTTTCTTGAGCGTTTTCTTACTTTCAGATGAGTCGACTAGCTGACCTGTATAAAAGAGCAGTAAATTAGTTGCCAGGGAGCATCCCTGCTAAGCACTGACAACCAGGTGAGCAATCAGTTCAACATGTTCAGGTCAGAGTAACATGTCTGCATTGGTTTTATTCTTTTTCTCCATCCATCACCAATTACAACCTGCAAGTGTAAAAATGCAGCACTGTGAGATGAAAACTTCTAACCCAGGAGACTGCTATTTTTACCCTCTGTTCTCTTGCAGGGGCTTACATTACGTTCTTTTGAATAGAGGTCAGGTCCTCTGTTCACATTTAGGCCCTTTACCTGCTATATTAAGAGAGATGAGCAAGTAGGTGCAAATAAAAGTAACTTTGCAGCATTTTCTTTTGTGATAATTAACAAAACAAAGGAGCCCAGTCTTCAGTCCCTTCATCAGTCTGGAGAGAATTGTTGAATATCTTGTTCCTGGATTTAATAGAGACGTTGCTGTTGAGAAACTGAGCTGTCAGAGATCATAGTACTTGCAAATTGGTCTGCATTTTGCTTACAAATTGGGGAAAGCATTACATTTTAAAACAAAACAATCCTTAAAAATGCTTTCTCATTAAGGAAACTTCTGCCTTTTTTCCCCCGAAGAAACACAGTGTCTCAGCTGTTGCCTGCAATCACCGGCTAATTGTAGCACAACCTCGGTGCTATTAGCCCTGCGTGGCCAGGCTTGCCATTAGCTGATTACTGCACACCCACTATCTTATTAATGTAAATCCCTGGAAGAAAATATGGCCGAGGCACAATATTTACTTTGCGAGCTATTCACATGGTACAGAACCTCAGTCGGCTCCAGTGCTTTATAGCGATTTTTAATGAGTCTTAACCAACCACCAAAGAGGAGGATTTATTATTCCATCCTGCTGCCCGCTCAAATGAAAAATAAATAAATAAGCAAATAAATTAAAAGGAGAAAAAAAAGTTTTTGCAGCAGGACGAGACGCCTGCTGAGGTGAATGTGCTGCATTTTAATTTACTGTTTGGGTGCAGAGGTAATCCATCTATGTTTGTATCTCAACAAATATAATTTAGACGCTGCACTTATCTTGTCTGCACCAGGTGATATACAATACTCCTTCCTTTGTTGACTCTTTTGTTATAAATTAATCAGTGAGCTTGTCCCATTTCTCATTATACGACCTAGGTGGTGGCATCTGACTGCAGCTAAACTGCATCCTTAGCAAAAAAAAAATATATATATATATAATTGATAGCAGGCCAACCTTACTGATTTATACAGAAAAATGTCTTGTTATCATATTTGAACAGACAGCCTCTGAAATATTTCTGCATGACAGTGCTTGTTTATCATTTGTATTTCTACTGTGTCTGTGTCTCAGAGCCTCCTTTTTGTATCCCATTAAAATGCATTCAGCGTGCAGTGTTGCGACAATGCAGTGAATGCAAATAATCGACTTCCTGTCTGCGACCACCGGCGCTGAACTTCTTCTCTACATTAAAACCAGAGAAGATGTCCGCTGTCACCTCTTGGCTGCAGCTGACATGAAGCCCTCATCCTGCTTGGGCACCTGCCAATATGTCCTCATTTAAGAAATCGCCTGGGCTGATAAATAGCCGCACTCTCTGTCACCATAACTAACAGAGTGCCTGCTGCCCTTAGGGTCGACAGAGAGGTGCTCAATCTGGTGTGACCAAATTACATCTCATATTGGCCAGCGGGATGAGAGCAGGGGCCTGTAGATGAGAGCCAAATCACAGCATCACCAGTACAAAATACTGCCCCGCTGCATCCTAACTGGGTTATCTTCCCGTCTCGCTCTCTAACAGTGTTATCTGATTTTCTGCAGTGCTCTCCCAGAAATAAAAAAGCATGGAGCTAAGGGCGGAGATCTCGCTATGTCTTGAACCTTGAATCAATACCAAGTCAATACAGCGAGCTCTATAGTCTCATTGTATGAAAAGAGGCTTTTTTTCCTGCAGAGGTGTCTGGCTCTTATCTGCCTGAAGCAAACTGCCTATAACAAATTAATGTCAGTTTAATTAGCTTTTCATAATAAATTAATTTGACCTTCCTAAAATCGTACATGCTTAGCAATATATTTCACTTGAAATAGCCCAAACAATTCTCTGACAAGTCTGCGGCAGCCTAATTATTTTTTGTATCATTACCTAACCTTTAACATTGGTGAAAGGTTTCTAGCTTCTTTGCTGACACAGAGAGGGATATTTGGGCCAGGGTATTCCTGCAGAGGGGGATTGTTAACCTCTCTGTCGTCAAAGCGGGCTAAAAATGGTGACATGTTAATTTTGGACTCTCCCCTTGTCCACTGGATGGGGTTGATTAATGTGGCTCCTTGTCACTGTGAGCTGGCAGAACCAGGACAGGCGCAGCTTTCCACCCTGCTCTCACTTCTCGGCAGCTGTGAGCTCCTGTTTTTCAGTTGTCATGACAACAGAAACAAAAATATGAATGACAATATGTGGACTGTGATCAGTTATAAGAAACACAGAGAAGTCAAGAAAGAGTTTGTTTATTATAAAATAATATTATACTTGTGTCAAAAAGGTTTTGTTCTGTAAAGGTTCTGTAGCATTTTTTTCATGTATTAAAAACACTTATTATTGCTGATGTGTCAACAGACTGTAACACAATTTAACAACTCTGAATACTCTATATGGTTTCCTCTCAGTTTCTGGAATGATTTCTGTGTGAGTGATTTGGTATGTGCAACGAACAACCAAAAGATGTGACATTTATGCTCATTCCAGAGCATCCTGCCTGCAGTGCCAGCAGTGAGAAACACTACCTGAAGTTAGCTTAGAAATAGAAACCATGCATCAAAGTCAACAAGCAACCAGATTTCAACCACAAACAGTATAAAAGATGTACATAGCTTCCAGGTCTGCAAGGTGCAGCCAACGCAGAAGCGCCTTAAAAATGCATTCTTTCAATCACCACCAGGGGACCGCTGTGGTTTCAAAAAGACTTTCAGTCCTAAAGAACTCAACAGTGATCTCCCACTTTCTTAAGGGCTCCGGTTCCGGAAGTGAATTTGCTATTCATTTTCTCCATTGATGTTTCAGAAAATCCTCATATAAAGAGTATCAACCCTTGAACCAAGCCAACCATCTATGAGGTGAAAAATGACCATAAAAAGATTTGATTTAGATAGAAAAACAAACCAAAAATAAAGAAAATGAATAAAAGACAACGGTACAAAACCGTGTACATAACTAATATTAATTCGGTTCAGTTTAATTTTATTTATATAGCGCCAAATCACAACAACAGTTGCCTCAAGGCGCTTTATATGTTAGGGTAAAGACCCTAAAATATTAGACAGAAAACCCCAACAATCAGACGATCCCCTATGAGCAAGCACTTGGCGACAGTGGGAAGGAAAAACTCCCTTTTAACAGGAAGAAACCTCCGGCAGAACCAGGCTCAGGGAGGGGCAGCCATCTGCCGCGACCGGTTGGGGCTGAGGAGAAAAAGAAGAGAGGAGAGGGAGACAGGAAAAATGGTGTAGGAACTACTCGTCCCATAATACATTGCAAATCCCAGATTCTACAGTGAGGGATTTCCAATCTTTCAAATTTAATTGTTTTGATAGTGTTGTATGATAATTATTTTGAATATATTTTGCAGTTTGTGTTATGTGTGTGTAGTAAAGTATAGCCAGATATGGTACAGTGTTTCATTGCAAGTTTTGCGCTCAATTAGTGACCTGATGTTTGCAGGTTTAACATTTGCATGCTAACACCGACCTTCACCAGTCAACCAAGAGACGTCAGAGTTTCAATTTAGGGTTGTAGGTAGAGTAGTTCTTTTCCACCACATTGCAAATAAGACACTTTTTTGTTAAAGTAAGGCTGATATGATACAGACTTGTGGTTTCTACAGGAGCACATACCATCATTTCATAATGTCATGGCTCGTAGTAAGTCTACTCTGGATGGTTACAACATTATGGCTCAAAATCCCTACGGAGAAGATGAATAGGATTTTTACTTCCGGAATCTCACTGTTGAGCTCTATAGAAGTCTATGTGCAACAGTGTTAGCAATAAAGCAAGCTACATTTAGCCAGTTAACTGCTGTGTTAGGTACACAGACAGTAAAAAAGATGGACGGATCCTCCGTGACATCACCCTTTGGTTTCAGAAATCCTGTTTTGAAGTCTTGAGATGAGCGTTTTCGCCGTCACCATCTTAGTAGCTTATTTTAGAAGCTACATTCATCTTTTTTACCTGCTGTCAGCTTCAAGGCGATGGACAATGAGCGAATCGCTTCCAGTGTGGGCACAGCTTTAGTTAGAGCTAGCTATATAACCTTAGTGGGCTAACTTTATCTTGCTGGGGAGGACAGTGGTTAATCACAGCTATGACTCCCACCTCATTAATAAAACCAGTGCATCAGATCCATACCACATACATTTGCAAAACAGCTAAAAAAAACCAACAAATGACTAAAACCTTTCACACACATCTGCATACAATGTTGCCCGTACTTAATGCAAAGCATCTCGTGAATGTTGATGGACTGAAATGCCCCTGTTGGTTAGTGTTTCTTTACTGTATATCATGGAAACTACTGAGAGAATGAACAAGAAAAAGAACTTTTATGACATACAAACGGAAGTGATTTAGGAATCAGGAAATCTCCCTGAACATGCATATTTGCCTAAATTCTGCATATGTACTGTAAAATATCCAATGATCTCTTTTCCAATGACTTGCTTTCCCATGAAAATAAATAAATAAATAAAAATCAGGTTTGAGTTTCAGAACCATTTTGGACTGGCTACATTATATATCTGAGGAATATACTTTTTTTTTCATCAAATCTAACTTTTAATCTGTATAGGTTTAAACTAACTTACTTTGTAAATGCACTTAATGCATGCTTGTACAAGGACAAAAAAGCAGCAGCATCTTGCTATTAACTTTTCTAATCTTAAGATTTGGTCTGTAATTCTGCCTGTTTCAAAGCGCCACACTGCAGCTTTCACAGTGTATTATCTGAGGAGAATAAACAGCGCTTCCCCATGACAGCAGTTAGATGAGTACCACAATGCTAACAAACCAAAGGTAAACACAGGCCTGCCTTTGTGGACACCTGCTCATGGAGATTAATGTGGGCACTGGGGCCAGTAAAAACATCATTAACACTCAGTCTTATTTGGTTGGCTCTGCAATACAAGGTCAGGCCAGATGTTCTGTGGACAGAAAGCAGCTTATAAATACTGTTGCACTCTCATTATTAGGCAGAAATGTGTTGCACACACACATACATACACAAACACAAGGCCATTCTTGCCAGCCAACTAAATATTAATCTCTTTTTGTTCATTCTATGCTTTCTAGAAAACAGCTAAATAATTTTTAGCATCAGTACAATATTGACAATAAAACAAATTTAAATTTATCTATCTTCACTTTCGAGCAAAGCATGTATAGATGGCTGTATTTCTATGCACAAAGTAAGAAGAATAATTTAATAATTTGTCAATAAAATAATTGCCTTTTTTAGCATACAATTCTGTGTTTTAATGAGGTTGTGAGCGAGTGATCTAAAGGTTAGATACAGCAGTACCACAATGTAAACAAAGAAATTCCACTACAAAGATGTCTTTGAGTGTGCAGGCCAGCACCCAAAGGTAAAAGAAAGTTTAAATTATCATTCTTTGCTTAAATGCTACAAAATTATATTCAATTATATTCAAAATTACAGTCCTAATGATCTCTATCAGAACGCATTTCAACCCCCTCACTAGATTCTTTCGGCACTTCTAAACCCACTTGGTGCTTTAGGAGGTAATTTTACAGATGACAGTAAAAGTGGAAAATTACTGCCAGCTCAGTTAATCAACTGACAATTAAGCTGAGAGGCTGATGGAGGTTTATTGTGTTAAACTAGATTACTGATAAGCTGAAGACAAACAACACCATCAAGAGGGAAAGATTTTCATTTTTATCATTAATATCATGCAGTCACTTTTTGACCTAAAGATGCTTAGTTAGTTAGGTTGCCAAGCTCCACACTTGTTAAGTAATAGTAATAAATTATTGTGGCTAGACCTCAGTCTGAAGGTTTATTCAGACTGTGCAATAACAACTGTACATTACCAGCATCTTAATGCCAAAAAATACCCTCTCTTGTAACCTCAAAAAATATTGTCTTACACTGGCAGTTGTATCAGTTGTACTAAGGTGTTAGAGCTTCAGGTATTGCAAAACTTCTGCAAATAAACGTAAAATTATTTATATGGCTGGATACCACCACAAATTACATTTACCGTATTTGTCTTTGAAATGGCAAGATTATTCCCGTTTAATAATTTTCTTGTCAAAATCTTTTCTCTGTAACACAGTCATGTTTTATAATGTTTTAGCAGAAATGAGGTTACTTGTGGTGCATTACCATTTGCACCAATAATTAAATGAATGGAAAATAAAGGCTGCCAAGACCTCAGAAAAATAGTAGTGCAGTCAATTACAAGTGCACTAGCCAGGACATTTATGTGAAATTACACCTCAAATTGGTGCTGCAGAGAGGTACATCTCATTGCATGTATTGAGACTGTGAAGATGTACCTCATTTTCACCAATGAGCCTTTGGCAGCTAAAGTAGAAATCACATGATTGTACTGGTACCTACTTTGGAACAAGAAAATGTAAGAGAGGCAGAGGCTGTTCCAGATGGCAGAAGTTTGCCTTTTAACACTTAAAAACCATGATTTTCCCCCTAAACCTAAGTAAGTAATTTTAG
>VVAS01065178.1:4462-25296 GCA_015103295.1 Ptychochromis oligacanthus
ATCATCACGCTTGTTCAGGACACATTGGTGTCACATTTAAATGCACAGGATACCTTTAAGCACCATTCTTCAACAGGCAGGTTTAATGCTGAGATGGGATGTATTATAACCCTGAGCATTATTTTTTCCTATAAAACCTAACCAAATCTAGTAGTGGGTGAAATCTTGAATCAATACAAAACTGATTAGTGAATGGAAACAAAGTTAAACTAACAACAAAACACAAAGCTCCCAAACAGGAACATGAACTGCAATCCCCCAGCCGAGAAATCCTTTGACTTAAGCCACCGCCAGCCCTCTAGCTTCCTTCCTATGTGGACTTTGATCCTCTTTAAAACAGGACCATTACCTCATGGAGTCCAATATTCAGGAACAGACACCAAAGAACACCTCGTGTGTACCACTGTGACACCAATGACTTTGAACAAAACAGCAGTACTTGACTCCCTTGGATGAGATTTGATTTAATAATCTGTTCTTGAAATCACAGACAAAAATCAAACTCATCGTCTTTGCCATTTTCTTGTGTTTCCCCTATCAGTTACAACCTTTGACTCATGGTGGATTGCATACTCAGCTTTTAGTGATAATGCAACCCTTGGGCTCATGTTACCTTTTATATATAGATTATAGATTTTATATAACTTGATCGGAAGGCACACTACCTATCTCAGTGAACATGAAGTTGCAAAGTTACAAAGTTTTGTGGAGCCTTAAGGACAGAATTACTTGATTTTCTGCAGAAAAAGGAGAGGGATTTACTGCAATGAATACTATAAAGTAACAGAGTTTATACAAACAATGACTAGAATAACTGAAAATATCAAAAAACAAGGTTACTTGGTTAAGCACAAAATATGTTGATAGAATAGAAGAAATTTATTGGACTGTATTTAAAGGCCACAACATAAAAGATTTGTGTTTCCTGTTCTTGATTTGCCATTGTATAGAATTTGATTTCAATACTTGTGAGACAATAAAGGCTGATGTCTAAATACTTTACTTTGTTTTTCTTTATGTATGTTTGTTTCCTTACAAAAATAACTATGTCCATATTTCTACTGTGGAATAATGAAACATGAAAAAGGATCCCAGAGGAAGACTGCAGCTCCAACTGAAATGTCTGGAAACTAGTGCAGGTGTAGACGTAAATCGTGCAAAAACCCTGGCATGGTCTTTAAAAAATCTTAATATACCCAAACAAATGAAGATGACTGTCATACTAGAGGAAGAAGGCCTTTACGCACATAATATGACTAAAATAACTGTCTTACTCCAACACAAACCGAAAGGAAATTAATGAACAAAACACAGTGACGCCAGCATGTCTGCAGAGAGTCTGACGACATCATCTTACTACTGGAGACTAATGTGATTCCTGATATGTAACCTAAACCAAGAACACACAAGTGAATCAGACTTTATTCAGATAAATACAACTTTTCCATAACCAATGTCCTCTACATTTTCTCCTTCTCTTTCCGTTATCTCTAATTTGATCCATTTTTTGCATCGCTTGTAGTCCCTTCCTCACCTCACCTCCCTCCCTGTTACCTCCCTGTTCCTAACACTGTGTTTGTCCCCTTTTCTCTGTTCTTTCCCCGCAAGCATTCCAACTTAACACTTTCCAAATCTTCTCTGGGGTGTCAGAAGCAGACAGGTGGAGGCTAAATGCTGAAGTCTTCAGGGAAGAAGGCAGGAAGCAGAAAGAGAATCTGACCACATAACTCTGACAGATCAATGAAGGGCTGTGTACCGCACACTACTGCTGACTCATACTGTCGGATAGGAGAAGGGGGAGAAGAGGAATAATTTGAGCAAGTGGGAGGGAGACAGAAGGACAAAGGGTGGGGTAGAGGTTAGAGGAGAGTAAGAGAAAGATGGTATGGGTGGATGTAGCCACACTTGGAGACAGGGAGGGGGCAAATCTATACACATCTGTCATAAAGACAAAGCTGGACAGTTTACAGTGGCAGAGAAAGTGAGGAAGAGAGAAAGTAAGCCAGGGTATCCTTATGTAGGCATTAAGCTTTTGGCTAAAACATCTACAGCTGTAACAAACTAATGCTTTAATTACTAATTACTCCAGTAGTCTCCAATCTGGGACCACCGCCTTGGACATCTTGTGGCTCCACAGGGTCATGGGATGAATGTAGAGGACGATACAGTTATGGCCGGTGTGAGAAACACCCACACAAATCTGCAAATTCTTTTGTTTATTCTTTTGACTTCTGTAGTCTGTCAGTCCACCACTGTGCAGACTGGAAAGTCTCTACAACTAACGGATGAACTTACCTTTAGTAGTTTTAAGCTTTAAGTTAAAAAGTGCTTTAAATTTAATAACCAATTGCAAATAATTTCTGAACTGTGACTAAAATAGAAATACAAGGGACTCTGTGAGTAAACAAATTCTGTATTTAAAAAAGAAGCATAAAGTACAACTCCCCCACCTCCAGTCATGTTATACTGACCAAACGGCTGTTTGTTTGTTTTTTTTAACAGAAAATATTGTTACATTTTTTTCTTATTACTATTTCTTCTTATTCTTATTTTTTCATATTTTTCATTTCTCATTAAAAGGCTGCTGAGAAAAAAGGCATAAATATGCTAAACAAAAAATGATTCCACATCCACATTAATTTAGCACTACTCTGACCTGTAAAATGTCTCAATTATCAGATGGCAAGAAAAGTAGAGGCTTTTCTGTTCCCTCTGAATGAATTCAACTAACTTTGATGACACTAAAATGTTTTATATTGCAACATTATCATATCAAAAATCGAAGACTAGTACTTCAGCTTATTCCCAAATACGTACAAAACCTGACAATCCCATTACTCTGTTTTGTTTTGATTTTACAACTAATTAGCATCTTAGCTTCCTAACATGCTAATTAGTTATAAAACCGCTCCCTTTAACTAACCACCAAGCAGTAGTGAACCCTGAAAAAGTGTGATACACCCCAGAAACAGAATACGTTTGCCTTCAAAGTGAAAGTTGTGCCTTAGTGGTGAAGCCAACACATTTCAAAAGGTGCAACTTTTACTTTGAAAGCAAATGTCTTCGATTTGCGTGGCATTCGTCACAGTTTCACTACTGCTAAGCAAGCAGTTGGTGACTGTTTGCAGACAGGTCTTCCATGCAAACTATGGAAGACCACAGCAATCGGCTAACAACCAAAGCAGTCGCAAGGTGGTTTCTGGTGCAGCATCGTATATTTCTTTCTGACCAATTTCACCTAGTGACTGCCAGCTATCTCTCCCAACCAGTTGGCAAGTATCTGTGGGAGGCAGCTGGCACTCAAAAACACATTGTTTTCCTAGCAACTGGTGGTTACCAGGGGGTCACTGACTGGTCTCTAGACCTGCGTGACTGGGGCTTTAGCACCAATTTCACACCAACTGCCAGCAACCACTTGCGACGAGTCCCTAGCGACTGCTGGTTGCCAGGTGGTTGCCAACCGGTCTCTGTGCCTGTGCGACTGGGGCCTGATGAATTTAACAGCAGTTAAATTCAACACCATAAAAGTGTCTTTATTGCTCCACATGCCTAGATACAGAATCTTTTGTAAAATTCTATATAGTTTTTCATTTTTGGGCATCTAAAATGTCCGGTTTTAATTAGTCTATGAAATGAGAGAATATATTGAAAAAAATTTCCAGTGAGTCCAGGGTGAAATAACTGCTTTTCTGTCTGATTTTTTTTTATATCTTAAAAGAGAGAACAGCAGAAAAAACAACTGGAATCTGCACAACCTACAACATAAATAGGCTACCTGAGAAATAGCAGGAGTTGCAATGTCTTCATGTTGTGTATATATTCTTTTACGTGATATCCTAACAATAAATAATAATAATTTGGCTATATTTCTTACAGACAGTTGTTATTAACAAACAGAAAGCTCAGGGGCTCCAAAAGTAAATCAGTCCCCACAGACTCTAATGTTAAACTTGTTTTCAGTGTAGTGGGAGTAAATTGTCATATAATTTACTCATTTTAATTCTATTTAGGCTTACATTTAAGGATATGTTTACTTTGCTAACATATCCCTAGCTGCTAGCTGTCTGTTTCACCTCTGCTAATTTGAATAGCTGTACTGGACCTCTTGACCATATTTGTGCCTTCTGGAGAATTTTTAAAACAATTACCTGACAAATGATATAACTTGCTATGTGGTTAATAGCACTAATATTAATAACCACCCATCCAAAAAGTCTTTGCTCAAGCTTTTTATGGTCACTTCTGGCTCCAAAAAAGCAAGCCAAAAAAGCTAAACAAAAGGTATCAAAATTCAAGTCTAAAAGCAATGGTGACATGAAGGTGGCTATGTCCATCATTTATTTATAGTCTATAGCAACTATTACCATATGCCAACTTTAAATAAATGCAATGAATGGAAAATCAGGCATTACATTGGCACCATTACTCAGCCTTAATCAATATCCTTAATGTATTTGCTGTTCCTTGACTAATTCACTAATTTCTCAATAATAAAAGCATTAACCTCTTGTTGCACCAAAATTCACACAGAGAATAGGAGGCATGGGTCCTATTAATGTCTCCAACCCCCCCACACATACATACACAATCCATCTACTGCACCGGGTTTTTCATTAGTCACTGTGGACACTGACAGCGGTGGAAGCAGTCAGTCCACCGAGTCAGAACCAAGCTGTTGCTACAAAGACTTTCCAGAGTGCTTTTCTAAGAAACCAATTCCAGCTGCTTACACAGCACAGCAACTACAATGGCAGAAGACAGCAGAGATTATGTGAACCAGGGATTTAAAAGAATCAGTCATGGGGTCAGTCAGGAGAGAGAAAATGTGCCAAGTAGTTTCAACTGACACATTTTGAACAACATTAATATGGCATAAAACACACCAAATGGCACTTTCAACTGTCAAAAAAATCCCACTTTTATTGCTTCAAGCTAAAACATTTTTTTTTTTTTTTTCATAAATATTTTGAATTTCATTTATCTACCACCTGGAGCTTATCACCTATGAGAATTGAAGATGAGAATGAATAATTCATTACCAAGTTATTTTTACATTTGTCTCTCAGTGAGTAAAAGCTGTGAGTCAAAGTGGAAATTTATGAAGCAGCACTGAATGAGATATAAACTGCAACATATTAAAAATACAGTAAGAAATAAAATACATATTCAACATTAAGTGACAAGACATTTTAAAAATGTGCATAATACTTCTACATCACACCCCCCCCCCCCTTCTTTGGTTGTTATTGCTGGGGCAAAAAGCCTATTAGGGGGTCAACAAGTGTGCAAGTCTTTTGTTCAAGATCAAGTAGAGTTATGCTTCCCTGTTAGTTGAACTGGCAGCTGTTTAGGATAATACTGCCAAAGCATTGTTACCAAGTTAGGATAAATGGTGCTTTAACATTGCCTACAATTTTAAGGTGCATTTGATTTTTGGGGGAAGGATGTCAAAAACAGATTTTGCTTCAAATGATTATTACTTATGGTGTATACACATATGTCTCTTTTTAAATGAACCTAACAGAAATGGCACTCAGTTCTCTTTCTGGTCTGTTTGGTGGGGTCTCAGTCTTCATGACACCATGGAGCTCCCTGACCCTCACCACTTTGGATTGTGATCAGCATTTTTCTTTACTTTACCAAACAATCAATTTAATAATGGAGAAAGTAATAATCAGATCAACCCATAATAAGCTCAGTCTCAACCAATTGCAACAGTATAGAATACAAGAGTAACAATTATCTAATAATATCATACATAACAGTATAAAAGTCAAGAGGGTATTTTTCTGTTTAGTACACTTTTGGTTAATACCTACATGCTTTTACTTGAGGAGCATTTTCAATGTAGGACTTCTACTGTGGTAGCCTTTTAGTAAAGGATGTGTTAATAATGATGGTTAATGCTTCACCTTTTAAAGGGGACCCATTATGCTCATTTCCAGCTACGTATGTTTATTCTTGGACTCTACTGGAGTTGCTTTGCATGAATCAGAGTTCCAAATTATCCTTCCATTTCTTATACTATACATTGGGGCAGCCTCTTTGTTCAGGTACTGTCTGAAAAATGCTCTTTAGTTCCCTTCTCACTCCCTTTAAACCAATTTTCTTCTGATTGGCTGCCCCTCACAACAAATTAGCACAGCAGATGGGTGGGACTTCTGTGCTCACAACCAGAGCTGTGTGCCCAACATGATCATATTCGGAATATTCCCTTTCATTAACATCATACAGATCCAACAGCACAAAGAAAATGTGAAACTAAGCATTTAGAGGAGTCTGAAGCTGGAGCTTCTGGCTCACACAGGTGACTTGTAGATACTCTGATCTCATTATTTGAAACTTTTACCATGTTTAACATAAGCACTCACCAGTGTAACAATATATATAGGACAAAAATAGAAAACCAAAAGAAGTCCCCTTTAAAGACATTTTTAGGGTTATAACAGGCACTTTGACACAGAATACTGTCCAGTTGTCTCTTTTAATGTCAGAATTCTCGCCCTTTCCATTTCTTGCCTGTGGCAAAGTACTTTTGACATCCCTTTTTTCCCCTTTTGACACTACACTGCACTTTGGTTCTAATGAAGCCCCTTGCTTCCATAGGAGCTGAGAAATCAGAGAAAACCATGGCTTCTCTCTGCATTATTGACAGTTGACCTCTGATGTGTTCTTTGTGGGATGAACAAGAAATGAAACTCCACAAACTAATGGGTAGGGTTTTAAAGTGGCAAAGTCCATCTTTTATATACAGTCTATGACACAGATCATGTTCTCTTTTCATATATAGTTCATGTATAGTTATCAGTGAGAGATGGTGGACTATACATAAGGTCTTTTGGGTTCTCTGAATCTGTCCTTGATTTTAATGTGTGACAGATGCAGCGTGTCTACTCTGCTATCCTGGCAGAGGATTTATGGGTGTGCTGCAGTCACTGCTGCGTGGTGTGCATGTCAACACACACACAGGCGTGCACACACAAGGGGGAAAGACAGAGAGAAAAGGGGATGGCTCGGTCTCGTCTAAATATAGGCCTCATCAGCAGCACAGCCTTAAATATTTCATTGCCTCCTCTCCAGAAATGAAGAAGTGGGGAGCCAGGGGAGAAAAAGGGAAAGACTGAGAGAGAGGCAGAGAGAGAGATGAGGAAGTCGAGGGGGGCCTTAAGGGGTTCAGGAGAGACTGAGATCAGGACAATAGGGATAGTCAAAAATAGGAAGAAGAAAGAGGAAGAGGGGAAAAGGATGCATAAAGGGAAAAGAAAGAAGGGAGGCTGGAGGCAAGGGAATCTAATCCCCCCCTCCTCCTTTTTATGCAAAATAAGACTGAAATATTTCGGAATTCCTCCAGACAAGTGGTGCGTCATGGCCGATAAGAGGGTTATCTTCTTATGTATGTGTTGTAGAAATCTCTGAATCACTTCAGTTTGAGGGAACTTGGTGTATTATTGATAAGTTTGTGCTTGACACTATCAAAATGAAAAACACTCTCATTCCTTGGCAGAAATAAAAAAAAATCATAATAACAGAAAATATAAAACAGATTAATGACAAGCAGATTTGGAAACTGTCAAAAGGAAATGGCACCACATGGAAACTCAAGTATCCGTCTACAGCCATGACAAGAAGGGGATTTATTCCCATCGGCGGTGTCATTCTGTTTTGGCCCCACTGTCACTTTGAGGAGGATAAAGTATTGCTTTGTTGCTGCTGTAAGCTGCCCTTCTTCCTGTCTGCTATTGTGGATATTGTGCACTGTTCAGCATGTTGAAGGAGAGATAAAGGTTAAAGCAATATCTACAGGGAGCTGCAACAGCAGGACACTGGATGCAAAAAAAATCATACAGTACACAAGCATGAGCACAGTCACATGCAGACTGCCTCACAGGAAATCCTCCACATGCAGACAAACACACAAATCTACTAAGAAGAAAGGCACAAATGAACACATACACATTTGCACATGCCAGTGTTCCCATTGTTCTGTCACTGTTTCACAGTGATGGATGAGCCTGAATGTGAAGCACATAGAGGGTCATTATGTGAGGCCCACTGGAGGTTTTTAACAGCCCAACACCTACAGAGAATTAGGCTCCACAATGGAACAAGATACCATCACCAAATAGCAATGATGGAGGATGTGCACACCTCCCTTATACACAGGCGAGGCTGCAAACACATTAAACATCAAGATGAGCAGATGCAGCCACATCTGTCTGCATGCACTAATACTGTACCCCAACCTCTCGCTCTCTCACAATCGCAGACACAATGAGAAACAAACACAAACAGAGAAGTCAATACTTGTGGCAGACTATATTGTGGAAGAGTCAATTCAATAATCACTCAAATGAGCGATGTCAGTTATTTTAAAACACGCTTTATCAAAACATTAATCACACCAGCATTTTTCAGCAATCTCCTTGATGCAGGCCAATAATTTCACACTTCTGAAACAGAGTAAGATCTTTTCCATGACCCTGGGATATGTCTTCCAACATACTTGTTTAAGAGATGAGAGGCTACGCACTGCATCAGTTATTGTTCAATAACCTGTTGCCAGCTAAAACATATTAATCTATGTAGTAATTATCCAGTGGAAGGCTCCTACCTATTTGCTTAGTTAAATCCAAGTCGTAACTTTTTTTATTGGCCAGGCAGTGTATTTACTTTTAGTTTTGCTTGCAGCTTGGTTCTAAGGATGACTCTATCAATCTGTGGTGGTAGGCTGCTGCTCCAACAATTTCGCAATGCAGTTTTAAGAAAACATTATTGTTGGACAAAAGATCAATACGATTCCCTGTCACTGCTTTTAACACCACTATGAGGCTGACAAATGGCAAGAAATTTGTATAAAACTTGCAAATTAACAGCTGCCAAACCAATAATATTCCCATCTGCTTCAGGTTACACGGTGTGTAGTGCTATCTAATTTTAGATGGCTAACATGTTAAACTAACATGGTGAGAATGATAAACATCAGCATGTTAATATTATTAGAAATGTTGAAATTAGTTGGGAACTCATGTTGGGAGACTGAATGAATATATTGGCTATCAGCAACTGGCTGGTCATCCAGTTGGTTTGGTTCAGTTTTTCTAATTTAGTTGTTTGTGTCCATGAGAATCCAAATTGTTAGATAATTAGCTTGTAAAGTCCAGATGCTGAAGTGTGACACAATGGCATCACTTTATAGTATCTGACAAATTTCTTAGATAAACTATTGTTCATTCCATTCCATGTAAGCCAGATGTGTGTTGCTCCAAGGTATTTGTTGCAAGTTTATAAGGTCAAAAAGAAGCTGCTTTCTGATCACACGAGAGATTTAATATTAGGGATGCCCAGATCTAACTGGATGCCCAATACAATATAGATTATCATGGCTTTGGTATTAGTCAATACCTAGTAATGGAACGATACCAGTATTTAATGAATAACCAGTATTCCTCACTATCAGGAAGAGATGGGGAATCATTCTTTGCAACACTGTGAAAAAACTGTAAAAAATAAATATATCTGATAATATAGATTTACTGACTTAGTTTTTATTACTAGCTTCTTTTGGCTGCTCTCACAGTGGATGGATCTACAATGTTTGATTTGGCACAGATTTTTACGCTACATGCCTCTCCTGATGCAACCCTCCCAGGGATTTGTGTCTCCTCCCAGTCTTGAACGGGGATCTTTTATGTGTTGGGCGAATGTCTTCACCACTAATGTATGGAGCCACGTTTAGTTTTTAATACTAAAATAAAAAATTATAAGGGGAGCTAGAAAAATGAAACGAAAAATATAAAAAGTATATTTACATTGTTCTTCTAATTAATTTGCATTATAGTCTCATTTCTGCTCAGTGTGTCGGTCTTTACTGCATACTGCTGTAATTTATGGTGATACAAGTTTCCCCCTTCCCTGCTCTCAGTCTGACTGTGAGTGTACCTCACACACAAGAGACAGATGAAGTAAAATAACATTGAGTTGATGGCATATGTGCAAAAAAACCTCCTAACAAGTATTAGGCCGAACATAACAGGACTGAGAGAGAAGTCCAGAGGGAAAGCTACACTGTTGGAGCTTTTCAGTCATGTAAGCTTACTGGATCACAATTAGCAGTCAAATAAAAAAAAAAAGAAATCACCACAAACACAAAGAAAAGGAGCTGTTAGCTCCTTCCATGCTATGTTAGCTCTCCCCTTAGCAACTGGTGCAACACTGCTGACACATGGCATGCAGGGCTGGCGTAGTAAACACAGAACAACTGAGAAGTGAATTGAACAGATTGGCCCGCTGTCACCAAGAACCAATCCAGCTTTTTTTTTTTTTAAATCAGGATTGGACTGATATCCTATTAAAACATCTGATTGGTGCATCGCTACTAAATATCAAACTCTAATTTTTTTTCATTTCACATTTTTGACCTAAAATATTTTGTTCCCATCATCTGACTTTCTCAAATGAATAAGAAAAGAACGGATGATGCACGGATTAGTATCCTGTTCTGAAGGGTGCTCTGAGTCCATATTAAGTGAACGTTAGGGTTTAAGTGGGGACAGCTGTTCCTGTGTCCTCTATCTGCCTCATAATCTTCCTACCACAGGTCACATCAGTCAGTACCACACATATGCGCCAGTGTGACTGGATTTGACATAATGTTCTAGAAATTGAATTGAGGCAATGTTATTATTTTCTCAATTTAGGGAGCATGCTGCTCCTGCAGCTATGCTGGAAATTACCTCAAATGAGAGACACACAAGGTTTAAGTGGGGACAATATGCTGATTATTAACTGAAAGCAGTTTTCTCTACACGATAAATAGGACAAATGAACTACCTTCACCTCATGTCACCCACAAGTCTTTAAATCAAAAAATTACAGCTGGTATTTTTTGGGACATTTTTAAAGATGAAAATAAAGAGGCAGATAAAGAAGTGATTCAGGTTTTACCACTACTTGTCGCCCTTCTACTGGTTACCAGTTGTTTCCCTCACTGCTTACCTCTTGAAATGGCTAAGCAGGGTGCCAACCAGCTCACCGATGCGACTCTCATTGGCAGGCACCATACCCTGCAGGCATACCACGAGATCCCTGCTGTCCTTGGTGTGGAACACAACCAGCTGGTCCTTCCCGGGGGACACACTCAGCCCTGTCACCTGGGACACACAAATACACAGAGAAATGACACACAGTTAAACACAGATAAACATGTACATAAAGCAGACAGAGAAATACACACAAACAAAGCGTACACACTGTTGCAGATGTGTCTGAATATCAGGGAATTTGATTTGGTGCTCCCCAACTGAGATGGATCCACCCAGTTACCTTGTTAATGCCAGAGGTCAGAGAAGAATGGCCAGACTGCTTTAAGCTGTTAGGAAGGCAACACTAACTCAAATAAGAACTTGCTACAACCAAGGTATGCAGAAGAGCGTCTCTGAACACACAATATGTTGAAACTTGAAGCAGATGGGCTACAGAAGCAGGAGACCACACCAGGTGCCACTGCTGTCATCTAAGAACAGGAAACTGAGGCTATAGTTTGCACAGACAAATTGGACAACAGAAGGCTGGAAAAACGTTGCCTGGTCTGACAAGTCTCGATTTCTGCTGCAGTGCTAGGATGGTAGGGTCAGAATTTGGTGTAAACAACATGAAAACATGGATCCATCCTGCCTTTTATCAATGGTTCAGGCTGGTGGTGGTGGTGTAATGGTGTGCGGGATATTTTCTTGGCACGCTTTGAGCCCCTTTAGTACCAACTGAGCATCGTTTAAATGCCACAGCCTACCTAGTGTTGTTGTTGACCATGTCCATCTCTTTATGACCACAGTGTCCCCATCTTTATGTGTTAGGGTATTTACCCTAACACATAAAGTGCCATGAGGCGACTGTTGTTGTGATTTGGCGCTATATAAATAAAATTGAATTGAATTGAATTGAATTGAATCTTCTGATGACTGCTTCCAGCAGGATAACGCACAATGTCAGAAAGCTCAAATCATCTCAAACTGGTTTCTTGAACATGGCAATGAGTTCAAGAAACTCATCTCAGTTGGGGAGCACCAAATCAAATTCCCAAATGGCCTCCACAGTCACCAGATCTCAATCCAATAGAGCACCTTTGGGATGTGGTGGAATGGGAGATTCACATCATACAGCAACTGTGTGATGCTATCATATCAGTAGGGACCAAAATCTCCAAGGAATGTTTCCAGCACCTTGTTTAATCTATGCCACGAAGAATTAGGTTCTGAAGGCAAAAGGGGATCCAACCTGCCACTAGCATGGCATACCTAATAAAGTGACTGGTGAATGTATGTTGATAATGCAGAATCCAGTGGGCTTTTATAGTTTTGTCCTGTTAATCTCAACATTTGGAAGAGGTCATACTTACATTTATTCTCAAAACATTTTGTTTTCTTCATTTGACTGGCAACAAATGGCCTTTTGAGCTTCTAGCAGATGTGATGTAGATGATAACAAAATCAGAATACAAGTGGTCAGCTGGAAATCCTTTGAGACATCATAGACACAGGACTACACAGCAAAGTGTCTCAATTGTCTACCTGTGATCCAACTGCCCAAAACTTGTCAGCGAAAACTAAGAAAACTAGAGAAAAGACAAATCACACGTTCTGCATGTTCCAGCCCTTTTTTTTTTTTTTTAATCTTTTCATTGATAATATAATGGCCCAAAATGCTGCTGCCTGTTCTTTTTTTTATATATATATAAATATAGCTTAGGAAACTTTTGTCTTCTATACAAAAAAGAAAAAGAAAAAATATTTTTTATGAGTTGAATATCTTAAATCTCTCATGTCTCTGATTTAATCATGAAAAAACACTTTTAGATTTTTCTCTTACAAGATAATTCCAAGAATTAAGCATGAATCAAGCAAACAGTCAGGGAAATTGGTTATTGATCGACAAGGTGGGATGAGATACTAGCCAGTATCTCCTGTCTACTGGTGTATGGGATTTCTTCTGCTTGAGAACAACATCAGCATCTGGAGTAATGATTTATTGATCAGCCTCCCAAAGGGCCAATCTAATTTTTCCAATTGGAGTCCACAAACCACAGCAGAGAGCAGCTGGGTTAAAAGGAGACTCAGTTTTGCGGTTGGATTGTTTGCTTTACAGGTCTACAAAGTCAAAACTACAGGAAGAAACCAGTATCTTTACAGGTAAACACATCTCAGGAGGAAAAAGACCTCAGCCTTATGTCTCATTAACTTCCCATTACTTTCCCTTTTATGCTGTTATCCGACCTCTATTTAGCCTAGCTTTCCTTTGTCTCCTTTGTCATCTCCTCCCTTAGGTTTTTAGCCATTCATTTCTCCCTTCATTTGTCTTTCCAAGTTGAACTGTAGGCAGTGAATGTTGAGGAAATAGCCACAGGGCAGCCAGTCAGCCACACTAATATCCATCACCAGAGAGCAATGCCGAGACAAACTCCCCGTAACAGACAGACAATCAGAGACAGGTTTCGACCAGCGGGAAATCAACCAGCTAGCTTATTTAGCTTCAACATGATGCCTGTGACTTGAGAAACAAACACTTGACGTAATCACTGTGAATTAAAGCCTAAAGCCATGCCTCTCTGTATAGCAATCCACTCGCAGTTAATTACAAGGAGCCGATTACATTTACATTTATATTAAAGGCTTAATTGATTGGAACGACAGTCGATGTTCTAATGAGTTGGGTAATGATACATTCTGATTCGTTTCCTTGTCTCATTTTTTTCTTTTTTTGTCTTGATTCCCCAAATTAGTTTTACCCGAGTCTGGAATCTGTTAGAGCCATTTATCTGCCCAGCCATCTGTTCAATGGTTCGTCTGTCGTACTGTTATGAATCTGACAAAACTTAGATGTCGAAACATTTCCTTCCTGCACTCCAACTTGGTCATGAGTGGTTGAGTTGTGCTGCATGTTGTTCATTTGCATTGATAACTAAAGGCTTCACACTGCAGTACTATTAATCTTTGGGCTGATTACATCTCACAAAAACTCTGCTACAATTGTTATATAGACTATACATTATACAATTTTTGAGCCATTTTTAAGATGTGATGAACACCTGATGTGATGAACTATTTCATAATAAAAGAAAAAAAAATATCCAGGTTCTCAATTGCAAGAGATTTTCTTCTTTTCTTTGTCTTGTGTGTTGGTAAAGTGACTGTCTTTAGGAATTGGAAGATTGCAACAGGCAATTTTTGACTTTTGGAAACTGTAAATGGAACTTTCACTTTTCCACTACATGCTACAGATGTTTCAGGGGCAGCACTTTGGCGCGGTGGTTAACACTGTTTCCTCACAGTAACAGTGCAACTGGGTTCAAATCCACCACTCCTTTCTGTGTGGAGTTTGTTCTTCATGTTCTCCCTGTGTTTGTGTGGGTTCTCTCCGGGTACTCCAGCTTCCCGGAGAGACTAGGGTCTAGGGTTGGGAGTCAACACCAATGATGACTTAGACCCCACAAAGTTAATCCATAATAAAACAACAGCTGTAGTTTGAGTGTTGTAATGACCTGGCACCATCTGTGTTCTTATTAATCTCTATAAACAGATATCTGCATATAAATGTGCAGACTCTGCTGTCAAGGGACCAGATTTTTGGCACCGGAAGCTCTCTGGTTTGCATTGTAGTCTGAGAACACTTTTGGTTGCATGCAGTAAAGCAGTCCATGCAGACAGCAAATGAGGAGAGGTATTTGCTGGAATGCAACTGCAAAACCATCACCTTATTTTGGACTGTGATGTAGGTTTTTATTAGCTTTTAAAAAAAATGTGTCTACTTTTGTAAATAACAAGCAGCCCTCATCTTGACCCGGATATCCACTGGCTAAATCGGAAGCCCCAAAATAATCAGACATATGCCAAGAAATCTCGACAGCCTACAGGTTCCCAGAATGGGTTATTAGTAATGGCTTCTGTGTAGACACTGGTCTACATTTGACATTTGACAGCAGCCTGTGATTATTAAAGCTTTAAAGTGACATCGGTATTTTGAAGAAAGACTAGCTCTCTCAATTATTACTAACTATCAAAAGAATTACAAATGATGTGCTGCAGTCAGGATTCTTGATAATATATTAAAGTGTTTGAGAAAACCTGGCACAATGATGCATCTTACGAGTACACTGACAGAAGCTCTCACAATTTTTAGTCCAAACAAATTAAGATCTATTAGTACTTGACCCAGGAGAATTGCTTTATTTGCGAGGAACTTATTTGCCAATGCCATTGGACGCATCTTATTGCCAGAGTGCAAACTCCTGCACAGTATCTACAATATATTTAGATGCTGACAAAGCCACAAAGGTTTTAATTGAGTGCCCTCTGGTCTGACATTCTCTGGTGCATGGATGTCATGAGGACAAAACGTCAACAGCAGGTTTTCACAGTTTATTCTTCGGGGATCAAAAAATTGGTTATATAACGCATCCCAGCCACCCTGTTAAGACAAAAAGGGTGGGGAATCTGTGGTTAAGTGAATATAATAAGTTAAGCTGCACAGCCATCTATGTTCCAAAAATGCATGAGCACCAGTGAAACAGCAAATAATGTTGGAAGGCAAAGAAATGGCCAGCAAACTCCAGGTTACCTCTGATATGCATAAATTTACAGTATTGACACAGTTACAATTTATGCCTCATCACATCATGATCTTAGTGTTAAGAGTTGCATGAGGTGGCACTTCTTTTGTTCAATGCTTTGAGTTCTTGAAGTAAACTGGTCAAGAAAAACACCACACACTCAACAGCTACACATGTACACCATTAAATTGAGTGTGTCAGTAAAGTATATATGACCACACTGCGGCTGTGGGTTTTTTTTGGTTGAGAAAAAAATGGGAGCCGGAGAGATCACAAATAAGCCTCGCTGGGAAGAAGGGAGGGAAAGACCGCACATACAGGAGGCCGATTTGTGCACATGCCTGAACGACACCAGACATCAGCTGATCTGCCCTGCTGCTCGGTATCCATGACAACACTGTCTCCTGGGAAGTTGGCATGACAACGACGGGAAGAGAGAAGCGGCAGCAGAGAGAGGAGAGAGGGGAAAGTCAGTGTTAGATAGGAAGTGTGTGTGTGTGTGTGTGTGTGTGTGTGTGTGTGTGTGTGAGGGAATAGAATGAAAAAAAAGATGAAAAATTGAATGTGATAAAGTGGTGAAAAGAAGTAACAGGAGTCACTGATTCAGAATCGGTATTTCACCCTTTCTTCAACAGTATTTGTTTAATTTCAATGAGTGATAACAACCCAGTGATCTCATTTTTGCAAGCCCGGCGATAATTGGCATATAAATCCTCTGGCAGACAGTTGTTGGCTCTTCACTACAGTTTTGGCCATCTATCAGCCCGGTCTTTCCTTTTAGCTGCCCTGCAGGAGCAGCAGTAAATACACAGAATAGGGCAGCCAAGGGGATGCTGTGGTGTTAGCCTATCACTGCTAATCAACAAGCTAACTGCTCTCCCCTCTGTTTGACCTTCTCCGATCAATAGCACCATTTTACGCTGCTGACTCTCAGCCCACATCTCTATCCACTCCTCCTCACCCACCTTTCCTTCTGCTCTTGCACTTTTTCACCTTGACCAATTCACTTACCCTTGCAGCCTGACATTTATTGCATAAAGGTCTTGTGTTATGTACACGCCAGGGCATTGATGTAACGATGAATAAAAAGATGAATGAACTTTTCTACACAGACAACAATTATTGCTAGGTAAAAGGCACTACGGCATAATATGTGGCATGATTCATTTTCCTAATTTGTTGACACCATGTTTTACACCTAAAATCCTTGGGTCCAACAAATAAATGCTGCTAAACCCAACCTCTGATCATTTACACTGCAACTAATTTAGGGAGCCATTTCTTCTCTGGCAGTAAACCGGGAGGAATGATAACAGAAACAATATGTTTCAGTGCAAATATGTGTGAATACAAGGTGTTTTTGATTTAAATTTGGTCAATGGCTGTTTCTTTGTACACATCTGGACCTTCAATTGCTGCTATTTTTAATCAGTAAGGCTGATTAAAAATATAAAGGGCCATTGCTATTTAACAGAGCAATCTGCATAGCAACTGGAAGACAAAAGGACTGGACACTGACAAAATAGAGGATGAGTAACACAGGACATCACTAGACAGGTAATTGGCACTGTAGTAATCAGGTAGTGATCACAATCCCATTGTGATCACTTGCACTTGTGTATCTGCAATGTGCTACATCCCTTACTCTGTGCAAAAACAGCCATCCTTCAAGTTTGGTGAAGAGGACAAAACACAGGGACACAGCTGCAGGAGGTGAAGGAAGATTGCACTGGTGTAACCAAAAACTCATGCCTTTTCAGGTCACTGTGAGAGGGCACATAATGTGCCCCTTGGTTATGAATTCCTGGTGCACAACACCATGAATGTTGGGAAAAATAAACAATAACCATGCTTTTGGTTGCCCCGCCTTGGACTCTGCAGACTCTTCCCCTGAAAACTCATGTTTGGTTTCTTTGGTGTCGCTGCCAGAGAACTCTCATCAGCAGTCTTGCTTCTCAACATAAAAGTTAGGTCAATTTCACACAGAAATTGATGTTTGCTCTCTCAAAAAAGTTTGAGGTTCATGGACAAGTTGCAGAGGTGTACATACAAGTAGTCAAACCTGGACTGCAGCAGCATTGGAAGCAGTCCAGAACTGCACAAAGAGATGACCTTGAAGTGGTAGTCAGCCAGATTTAATAGAGTATGCCCATAAAAAATCAAAAGCCAAAGTTGCAGATCTTTTACAAAAAAATTGCCCCTCCTTTTTTATAGACAATAATTTGTGAATCCTGATGACCTTTTAATAAAGCAAGGCACTGTAAGCAAACATTTGCAGTAAATAGTTGCTTGTTGGGGAGTATTTACTAAAGAGTCAAGCCTAACTTTACTTACAATATAGTGGTTTTGGTCTTTTCATGGATTTTTTTGGCCATGAAAAAAATACACAATATTACCAAATTTACCCGAATACAACAAAATTCTTGATATTTTAGATAAAAACCTGACTCAAAATGGGCTGTCAGGATGTCTCTCTCCTCATGTTTCCCTCCGATTATAATGTCTATGTGGAGCTCTGTGTGTACTGCATTACTTCTATTGGGCTTATGTCAGTGTCTGAAACCTACAAACCATACTGTGTGCACTGATAGCTGCCCATATGCCTTGTGCATCAATTCAAGGTGTGTGTGTGTGTCACTCTCTCTCTCTGAATGAACAATAACTAAAAATCCCCTTAATTCATGCTGCTCTCTCTGTCTGCCACCATCTGTCTCAACTCAATCTCCCCATTTCACTTCCAGATGTAGGGATACAGGATTTGGGTGTCCATCTTCAAGCTCCCTAATTCCCTCTTGTCACCTTGTCAGATTCAACACTGGGGTTGCTTGTCACAGTTGTCAGTGCACAGCAGCCTCATATCTCACTCATTTTTCCAGACGACAGGGGCATATCTGCCTCAGAGATTAATGCATTACACCTCCGCTTCCTGCCTCACATCCAAGGTCAGAGGTGCAAATACACTGCATAAGCAAGATTTGTGGCACAGCAGAGGCGATAGTTAAAACGGAAATGTCAAAGGTTTGTGTTATATGCTCATTACAGCTTTTGCTTCCGGGTGATTTCTTGAAAAGGAGATTAGGCAGTCAGTCTACTTTCAAATGTATGAACTAGTTTGCATATGCTCTTTGAGATTTGATTTTTATACCTCAAGAGTGAAGACATATTGGCTGGTTGACCCCTCTTCAAGGTGCTTTTTCAGATTAAAGATAAGAATTTTTTCTAAGTTTAACTTAGGGTAAAGAATAATGGTTAGATAGACCTGTGAGATTTAAAGCAATAGTTCAGCAATGTTTATTGCACATTTATGCCTCGAAATTGAGAAAAGTTTAACCTGAGACCCAGCCACCTCACGTCCCCAGCAGTTAGTACGTCACCAAGCATCGCTTGAAATCGCTGAATGCCGCTGACTTTCTATGGTCTCTGGTCACCACATTGCTGCAGATTGCGTCCTGCGTGGATGTCCCTTAAGATGGCAATTATCTCACCCCCTCCCCCCGAAGAGCCGTTCATTTCCTTTGTAACAGCTGAACTGACAACACAGTTCACATTTTTAACCATGTTGTGGTGGACATATCTAATTGTTATCATAGTATTTAGATTTAGGTAAATGTATTTATACTGTAATTTGTTTAGGAATCCTGTATCCACAATGTGAACTAGGAAACCATTTCTTCAAGTGATATGGTGAAATGAGCTGACTTGGTGTTGGCTCTCACTGCGGTATTGTATTACTTCCTGTTCCTGTTGGATTGCACAGTGGTGCCTTTTCAGTAGCTTAACTTTTGCAGCTCGATTAATTAAGTACTAACTTTATATAGTGAGTTATTTTCATAGTGCAACCTACATGTGCTTCATTAGAAGCATACTTTCTGCTAAATCACCTCCAAATTATATTCATGTCACTCACTCATTGTGTCTTTAGGGATTCGCTAGCTTAGCGTAGCTATTAGCTTACTCTTAGTTGAATCACTAGCAGCATGGCTTCTCCTGTTTCACCGGCACTTTCCTGCTCACTGTGTCAACTGTTTAGCTATTCCTCGGCCTCCTTTACTACTAATGATACTTGTAATAAATGTAGCCAGCTTGTAGGCCAGGCTTTAGAGGCCAGGCTCAGTGAATTGGAGACTCGGCTCCGCACCACTGAAAACCCCGTAGCTAGCCAGGCCCCTGTAGCTGGTGTGGGTGAAGGTAGCTTAGCCTCATCCAGCTGTCCCTCAGCTAATCCCAAGCAGCCGGGAAACCAGGCTAGCTGGGTGACTGTGAGGAGGAAGCGTCGTCCGAAACAAAAGCACCCGGTACACCAACAACCCGTTCATGTTTCCAACTGATTTTCCCCACTTGGCGAAACACCCGCTGAGGAAAAAACTCTGATGATTGTAAGACTGTAATTCATGTCGGCAGTAATGACACCTGGTTACGCCAATCGGAGGTCACTAAAGTTAATATTGAGTCGGTGTGTAACTTTGCCAAAACAATGTCGGACTCTGTAGTTTTCTCTGGTCCCGTCCCCAATCCGACCAGTAGTAACATGTTTAGGCGCATGTTCTCTTTTAATTGCTGACTGTGAGTGGTGTCCAAAAAACAATGCAGGCTTCGTAGATAATTGGGAAACTTTCTGGGGAAAACCTGGTCTTGTTAGAAGAGACGGCATCCATCCTACTTTGGAAGTAGAATAATATAACATCTTCAACTGTACCAAAGAGTAAAACAGTTAAATGTGGACTAGTAAGCATTAGGACTTATTCTTCCTTACAGAAACTTGGTTACAGCAGGATGAATATGTTAGTTTAAGTGAATCAACACCCACGAATCATACTGTCAGAACCCTCGAAGCACAGGCCGTGGAGGAGGAGTAGCGGCTATTTTCCACTCCAGCTTACTAATCATCCAAAGACCCAGGGAGAGTTTTAATTCATTTGAAAGCCTGACCCTTAGCCTTGTCCACCCTAATTGGAAAACTGAAAAAACAGTTTAACTTCTTGTTGTCTATCATCCACCTGGCCCTTACTCTGAGTTTTTATCTAAATTCTCAGACTTTTTATCTGATTTATTGCTTAGTTTAGATAAAATAATTATAGTGGGTGATTTTAACATTCATATAGATGCTGAAAACGACAGCCTCAACACTGCATTTAATTTATTATTAGACTCAATTGGCTTCTCTCCAAATGTAAATGAGCCCACCCACTGCTTTAATCACACTCTGGATCTTGTCCTGACATATGGCATGGAA
>VVAS01065189.1:3451-13767 GCA_015103295.1 Ptychochromis oligacanthus
TAAAGTGATGTCTTCAAAAGCTTTGTTTGAAAAATCAAAAACCTTGTTTGAAAAATCAAAAGACAGAGTCTACTCTGATATAAAACTGATAAGTCGACTGACTGTTTCAGTTCTACTGAGGCTAAAGTTGTACTAACATTCAGAATCCACATTGATTTTCAGTGTTGCGAGTCTGGACACAATATCATCTTCTCCTTCTGCATCACGGAAGTCAAATCCAGTGTAGCCTTTCTCCTTTACACAGTAGCTGATGAACCTGTGAATGAAAGCGAAAAAGAAAAAAAATGGAAACGTGAATGGGAAGTCTTTAGGGTGCTCAAAGAATTTGAACTCCATGATAACTGGGCAAATTTTATCTGCTTAGGAAAAGAGGTGTCATACAGTCAAAAAGCTTCAGAACAACGACAAAGTAGACCTTCTGAGGTTGCTTTGTCAGCTGCTGACAAAGAGCTTTCACTCTCAATAATCACTGTGTTTTCTCATTACTCAGCATCTCCCAACTCTGCTAAAACATCTCCTGTGGTCTGCTTTGTCTTACTTCTCCCAGGTAGGGTCCTTGTTGAGGATCACAGGGTTTCCCACCACTATAAGCAGGGACCTGGCTCTCGTCAAGGCCACATTGAACCTCTACAAGTAAATGCATATATATAGAAGAAGAATATATTAGTAACTTATTCAATGAAACATATTAAAGAAGCAGTAGTACTAGTACTTTAAATGATGTGACAAACCTTTTCATTTGACAGGAATCCAATGTTGAAGTCTTTGTCCATCTTGAGATAGTTGATGCTGCTACGCACGGTAGAGACCATAATGATCTTCCTCTCTTGTCCCTGAAACTCCTCCACAGAACCAACCTGATATTGCAAAGAGAAAACAACAGCAGGAAAAAAGGCAGTTTATCATACCATAAAACTTTATTTAATCTCATATTATATAACTGTTTAACAAACACATCCTCAATAATTAAATTACACTTTTGATTAGAAATAAACAGAGGAGATCAATCTTTTGATTACATTTTATTAAAACCATTTAGAAGACACTGTAAATGAGCATCTTAGGACTGCACAGAGGGCACCTAACCATATTAACTGACACAGGTTATTTACAGCAGCAGTGCTAACCTTGAGCTCTTTGAGATCACTCCATCGACTCAGCGCTGAGACGGACCTCAGGGCCTTCTGGATTTTCTCGACCTGACAGCAGAGTAAGAAATCGTGGGTGGTTACAAGTGAATCCAAAAAATTCCTTTTTTTCCCCCTCTAGTATTTAACACAAAAATGTACATCATGTTCACTTGTTTCCTGTAGGGGGCAATTATGCCGATGTCTTTTGCAGAGAGCTTGGGGAGACCCTTCTTTCCTTGCGTTTCTATTAGTTTGGTGAGGTAGTCGACCAGGACTTCAATCTCAGACACATTGAAGAAAGACGGACTATTGGCCTCTCTCTCGTCTTTGCCCATCACTCCATGGAAGATCACTGGAAAACCCTGTTGTGGGGTAGCACTGTCGGTTATTCTTAGTAAATATGGTTTTAATGCAATTTGGCAATTGAAACCTTGGTGAAATTAAAAATATGAATTAAAACTACATATGAACAGGTCGTGTTACCATTATGTTTATTAAGTTTTAGGAAATCTTGAGCCATTACAAAATGAGCTGATGCCCATTTTCTGACGTGTACTGGCCGACCATAAGAAGGAACCCCAGAGATACTAAATTTAATCCACTTTACTACGAACCTGAGAAAAGCAGCCAATCAAACCTGGAGTTAGTTGGTGTTACTGCTCAATAAATAAATAGCTTAACAATTCACTGACAGTCAAATCAATTACAGATTGTTTTTTTTCTGCCAGCTAAAAAAACTCTTATTAGTTAACCTCTTAACCTTCTCCTTCTTCTTTCAGCTGGTCACTTTAGGGGCCACCACAGCAGATCATCTGCCTCTATCTTACTCTATTCCTAGCATCCTCCTGTGTCACATCAACCCTCTGTATGTACTCCTTCTCTACTTCCATGAATCTTTTCTGTGGTCTTCCTCTTTTCCTACTGCCAGACAGCTGCATCTTTAACATCCTTTGTCCAGTATATCCACTATCCCTCCTCTGCACATGTCCAATCCATGTCAACCTTTCCTCTCTAACTTTGTCTCCAAACCACTCTATCCTGGGCTGAGATTTAGGTATTGAGAAAACAAAATATTTTTGGAAAAAAAATAAAATAAGTAAATACAGTGTTCCTGAGGCCACACCTTCTTTGGAAGGTATTCCCAGTTGCAGTAGGCCTCACGCTCCCACTGTTCAGCAAACACCTGCAATTCATTTTCATAGAACAACTCATTGGGGATTTTCAGAATGGCATTGTGAGACCTGGTGAAAAAGAAGGAAAGAAAAAAAAATGCTTAAGCGTTACTGGTGATTAACACAGCAGAACTAAACAAGTTGGTCTAACAAGCAAAATCAAGTCCTATAGCTCAGAGATGCACCTGTAGTTTCGCAGCAGTTTGGTGACAAAGCGGGTGTCAAAATGTCCATCTGTATTTTTCTGGTATAATGGATTATGTCTCATCAGCCTCTCCAGCAGAGAAAGCCCTGAAGAACATTCACACTGTAGATTTTAATTCATATTATCTGAGAAAAAACATCTAATAACTGAAGCAACACTCAACATTCATTTAATCCTAAACTTTGTCAGTTAAAACTGCCAGGGATACATAGTGCAATAACTAATGCTATTTGATCAGAAAGACAAAATAAAACAAGAACACTTATCTTACCAAGTCCATGCTCTAATGCAAAAGGAGATCGAAGGATTGGTCCCAGCTGCTTAGGATCTCCTGCCAGCACCAGCTGACCCTTCTCTGCATTGAGCAGACCTGTGAAACGAAACGAGTCAGTAACAAGATGCATCAGTTTAAACCCTTTTAAAGTCATGACCTATAATCACAAGACCCATTTTACTGAGGGAGTGTAATTTGTAAGAAAAGATGAATATGTCTCACAAATTTACTGTTACTCAGACTTAAGGTCACTACATATCTTGAAATTCGCAGTGTAGAGTTTGTAAGCTGTAAAAGTCTTCAGTTCACTCATACATATTTTTACAGAAACAAAATAAAACAAAAAAAACAGAAACCACACATTCTAATTATATTCTGTCCTCTATATTTTCGCTTACTGATGAATGGCACTGATCACATGAAGCTCTGTGCTTTCAGAGAAGAGACAAGAAGAGACAGCTGAAATGTGGATAAAGTTCTGTAAACAGATGTTTCACTCTATTGTACTTAGTCTAAAAAGTATATTAAGTCCTTTACCCCTTGGCAGAAATTATTACATTTATTTTTAATGTTCTCTTCAGAATAATCTGTATAAAAATAGTCAGACACAAGCATTGGAAGACATGGTTAATACTAAAATGACCCACAATATTTCAAATATAATCAGAGATGACTGTGATATATGAATGCAAAGTCCATGTACTTTAATAATACCACATTTAACTATTCAAAAAGAAAGTTGGATGTAAGATTCTCATATTCTTCAAGGTTTCACAAAGGACTTAATGTAGTTCAGATATTCAGAATTTACCTGCAATAGCAATGACACACTCTGGCTCCACAGCCTGACCTCCCTCATCCACAAACACATGTGAAAAATGGCCAACTGGGATCCCTCCAGACACAAGCCTAAAGACAGAAACACACAGCAATATGTGCAAGTGGAACATGGCTCATGACACAACAAAATGTGCCAAATGTCAAAGAGTGCTTAAAAACAGACCATAATGCATTTTTAAATACCATCAAAAGGCCCTTACTTGCCAGCTGTGACCATAGTTGTAACTATGACTTTGTATTTCATCAGAACTTCTTTCTTTGGAAACACAAAGCTATCTTGTGTCTCGTCTAAGTTACAGCATTTCTGAAAGAACAAAAAAAAATATGAGAGCATAAGCTTTCCACCCATCCATCCACAGTGTGGCTGTTGGAGCTATTTTTGGGTTTTTTTGGCCCACATATTTATGTATTTCACAAAGAATTCTATTTTGGTTGCTCAAACATTTATTATGAGGTGTTCAGAGTTAACAAAATGATTATGATCACTGATGATTATCAGTGTGATCATGAGGAATCTGGTGAAGATGCAGGCCTACTTGTCAGGCTTGCTGGGACAAGAGAATATATTTGCTTTCTACTTCAGATTTAATTCTTAAACATCATGCTGTGTTTAGATATGGACACTCAGTTATTGAATTGGATCATCTCAGTCCATAGTGAATTGTGGAAGTAAGAATAACACTTGATACTCACCAGTAGACTCTTGGGGACACTGTTTGGGTCCCGGCTGCTGGCGTATACACGGTAAACCTGATGAGATTCCATGTTTGCCTTCAGTCTCTCACAGAGCAGGTCACACGCACTGTTTGAAGGTGCACAGGCGAGGATGTGGGCTGACGGATCTGCCCTGCTGACCTGACAATGCAAGCAAAATAAAAGTCATTACTTAATAATGACGGGCTTATATGTGAACACATAATATGGTTTGTCGGAAGCCACAGGCCCCCGCTTCACAGCCAGCAGGATCTGGGCTGCAGCTGTTATTTATCTTATGATGCAGAAGGGCACCTAACCTGGCAGAGCCGCACAGAATTCAAAGTACATTGTGGCAAGGACATACTATAGGACGAATGGTGTAGCTGTAAGTACAAATTTCTGGGGAACAGTCATAACATCATGGATAACATAACAACTTAGAGCACTGTTGAATTTTACAAGCCCATTATGGTCAAGTTCTGTCACATGTTTTACCAAATACAGTTTTCTTTAAGGGAATTAATTTCAAAATATATGACTAACGTAAAATCTCTAAATATAGAGTATGCTTTATGGAAAATTAAGTGTTGTTCTTTTGACTGCCTTCTCTTTTATTGATGAACAGCTCCAACTTGCAAACATCCAAAATAATAAATGTGACAAAATATACTTTACTTATCCACAGTGGAAGACAGAAGTTGCAAACTATGTGTTTTTGGATTTCTCCTAATATGAAATATTCAAGAGTAAATAAGCACAATTAAGTGATACCTTAATAAGACTTTTTTTAAACTGTGTCTTTTAGGATATGATCTGATACAGCTGACAGTGGTGCTACAAACATCCTAACAGATGCATCTTCCTATGTCAAATCTGTCTGGCAGGTAGAAATATGTGACCTCACTTAGAGCTACATTCAGCTGCAAAGCAGTCAAGAAAATGGATGGATGGAATAATCCACCATATTCTTTGGTCTGTAAAACATCAACAAATGTTAAAGAAGTTCATCACAAGATCCCACCCAAAGGGGACAATACGAAATGTCTTTAAAAATTGTTAAATTCCTTTAATGTAAGAGCAAAGAAAGAATACCTAAGTGTTCCATCAACTGACAAGTGTTCAAAGCATATGGCAGGAAGCTGGATAAGGGAACTGGTTTTCAGGGTGCTTCTACAGACCAGTAAGACATATTAAACACTATACCTGATTCATAGCTTCAACCAGAGTGATTGTCTTTCCAGTTCCAGGAGGCCCAAACACAAGATGAGGAGCAGGCTTTGATGATCCAGCTACAATGCGCTGGACTGCAGCATGTTGCTCCGGGTTGTTTTCCAGCTGTCGATTGAACATCCTGGAGAGTGATGTAGAAATAGATTTTTTTTTTTTTGTAATACACGCAGCACAAAGGTGTGCAAAATGTTTGTATAAAAACATATTATGCACCCTGTGCCCATTTGGTTTATGGCATTAAACCAAAGAACAGTAATTCCTCCTGTTAATGCAATATAGTGGATAAATGCCCAGGAAGAAATCAGACAAATGCTGGTGTATCCCACACTCTCATTTTTAGAAGCTCGCCATTCTCTTATCACCAATCCCAGACAGCATATAAAATACAGTACCTAAAGGTGGTTAAGTTTACAGACGATGCTGTACATAAAAAGAGGCACCAGACCTGAGTTTAGGCATGGGAACACTAGCCACCGCTGCACCCGATGGGAACAGCACCTCTCCAAGTTGATGTTTTACTGCCAGGTCCACTGCCCGATGCTGCAGCTTCAAAGGGTACTGGTTGATAGTAAACTCCACATTGAACTTCATATTGCTTATAAAGATCTGCAACAACCTGAAACAAGTAAAGAGTGAGTTAGGTTTCTTATTCTGGGTTTCTAGTAGACACATCATTATTCTAGCTCATACCTTTTTGAGAAGCCCAGCTTCACACTGTCCAGCTCTACTTTGTGAACATATCCGGTGTACACAGTAATGGGTGGGACGGTGTCCTCAGATTTGGACACTCTCAGACAATCTCCACGAAGTACAGATGGTCGATTCTCAGCGACACCAGGAACCTGTTGGAGGTCATCAATGATGGGCCATTCATATGTTTTATAAACATAACTATAAGTTTGCAGATCATTCGGGTGTTGGGTAGATTTGACAAGATACGCTAAACAAACAAATCTGGTTTTGAGAACTAGATCACAAATTCATCTGCTTTAAACACTGTACAGATGAAAGGGAAGGAAGGCCATTTCCCTCCTTCCCTTCCCTAGGAAGACAAAGTCCCAAAGAAAAAAAAAATGCATTCTGAAGTTAACTGACAAACACAATTTACAACTGAATTCAATGCTTCAGAGGTGCCAGTTGCTCCAGCAAAAACAGAGCCACTGTGTAAACAAAGCATAGCAGTCTGTATTCTAATTAAAATCTCTTTACTCTGAGTGTGAGGAGTTTTCTTCTGACTTGGTCTTGAGTCATGGTTTGATTGTGGAGGTCATACTTTCGGATGTCCACCTCCATCTGTATTTCTTCCAGGTGCAGCAGGAGGTGAAATCGATGAGAATAGTTCTTCATCTTTAAGGGACAAATGAGGAGACTCCTGGATGTACAGCGCGGAGATAGACAGTGTGTTTAAGAGGGGGTTAATTCCATAAAATACTTGAAGTACCAAAGGCATGGTTGATTGTAATGAACTGGGTGGTTTCCTCACTTCACTGATGCAAGTTTCTGTTTGGCAGTTGGAGAGAGGTATTCAGAGTCCTCCATCCTTCGTCTAGCCAGTTCCTTCAGGTAATATGGGTACTTGTAGTCTCCTAATTTCACCGCTGGCTTCAGATGCTGGACAGCAGAACTGCAGAGACGAAAACAACACACCATATGGCTGTAATCAGCTTGAATAAAACACAATGTCAGTAAACCCTCAGGGACCATTTGTTGATCTAAAGTCCAAGTGAGGAAAAAAAAAAACGCTTCAAGGTATTTTTACAATCAGTTTTTAATTAATTACCTCTCAGGTGGTACTCCATCTACTATAATGGTGTCAACAGGCTTGTAAGTGACCACCTGAAATGGTTTATAAGGAGCCACAGGCCCCAGCTCCACAGCCAGTGGAGTCCGGGCTGCAGCTTCCATCTCCCTGACAATGCAGAAGGGCACAGATCCAGGCAAATCTGGGCAGAACTCAAAGTACATTGTGGCAGGGAAATATCCATAGTGGTTCAGCATGTACCGCACCACAACGTCATAGCTCTCTCCTGTAAGGGAAAAAAAAAGAAATAAAGCAGGGAACAATGTGTGAACATTAGCTAGATTTTCAATCTGTTTTTGCCATTTAAAAAGTCATGGGAAAAGTCCTCACCAGGACAGAGGAACAGTGGAGAAGCTCTGGTCACTCTCCTTTCATCCTCTAGAGTGAAACAGCGTATCCTGTGCAGGGCAGTGTAGTACGTAAAGTGGATGCAGTTGGTTCCCTTATTTACAATGTGAAACCTGACAATGAACAGCTCCCGCAGACGAGCCACAGTAAACTGAACCTTCCCACCACTCGCTACCGGGTCTGAAGTGATCTCGATGCCACCCTTATCAGCCGTGAGCTCTTTCCTGTAGGAGAGGCATGATCAGGCTGCAAAATTAACAACAGTAAGACAACATGGTGCGAGAATACTGCAAAGTCATTGCATACTGGGAATTCAAATGTAACTTAACTACAGCTTTCCCAGCTTCAGTCTAATTGGAGACCTACTGTATGCGTGTCATCAACCATCAACCCCAACTTTCTCACATTTCTCTCTTGACTGTATACTGTTAAACAGTTGTAATGTAATTTAATATAATGAATCAGAAATGTTTTATTTATATCTTTGTCTGATTTTTTTCTGCTCATTTACTTGAAATGTTTTTGTTTTGTTTTTTATGTTGCAGACTAATGTGCTTTATTCTGTCAAGCTTAAAGACAATACTTAAAGACAATTATCAGTTACTGATAATTAATAAGACCACCATGCAAAGGGAACAATTAGGAGAGGTAATAGGTAGAGTACCTGTGGAAAACATTTCCTATCATGTACATCTCTATTGTGGAGACAGTTCAGAAGGCCACTTCCAATAAAGACCAGGCTAAACTCTTACCTCACATTGTTAGACATCTATACACTAATACTATGCAGATGATACTGAAAAGAAGCCTTGCCAGAGTTTTTAACTCCATAGTGGATTTGTATTATACAATATACATAGCAACATAAGTGATACTGGGCTTTTGAGACTGACTGATATCAGTATTTGAGTGTTTAAACATCAAATAATAATAATTTAACAAATATTAATAATACCCCAACGGAGCGCAATTTTAGACAAGTACAGTAATACTTACACAAATCCTTTGACAGGCATTCATACTGCTGCAGAGTTAAAACACTGCACAGGGCTGCACTGGTGCTGGCAAATCAAAAAGGCTTATAAAAGACCAAAGCCATATTCACAGACAGGTTTTAGAGCTCTGGAAAGTTACCACAGTGGGAACTATTTTATCTTTTATCATCATCTTTTATCTTTTTCCTTTAACTTGTAGGCTATAAAAGTAAAACGGAAATGCTGATTATCAGTTCTAAAAAGAATCCCTCCTGATATAGCTAAATCTCAGGAATATCATGTTTTTATTAGCTCATGTCTTGTTTACTGCAACTCCCTTTTTCTTGGAGTCAGTCAGTCTCCTCTGTCTCGCCTGCAGCTGGATCAAAGTGAAGCAGAGAGACTGCTCACTCACGCCAAGAGAGAGTGGATCTTCCCTGTACTGACCTCCCTCCACAGGTCACCACTCAAATATAAAATCTGTGAGGTTTGGCTCGTCTTTGTAAAGTTGTTTCTGAGTTGCCTAAAATTTTAATGTCATGATAAACTCATTTTGTTTTAATTGGTTATCTACATCTAACGTGATCAATATAGCACTATGGTCACCTCTTGATTTTTTAAAATGTGAACATTTGTGAGGTAAGCAGGAGCACATTACATCCTTATCCATAAATAATGTGGCTTGTCTATCTGAACAGATTTTTTTAAAGAACTGTGACCAAGATACATCCTGAAACAGATGTTGAAAAATTAACCTGTAACTAGGTACAAACTAGGTAACATTGTTTCTTTTTTTAAGGCTCCTCCCACTCTGCTTGTGGTTTCTTGAGGTTTTTTTCCCCTTTCCCTGTGTATGAGTCAGAGTAGCTGATCATATATGCGTTAGCAGGCGTCTTGCTTTAATTCATAATTACAGTGCATCCGGAAAGTATTCACAGCACTTCACTTGTTCCACATTTTGTCATGTTTACAGCCTTATTTCAAAATGGATGAATTCATTTTTCACCTTAAAATTCTACACATAATACCCCATAATGACAAAGTGAAAAAAGCCTGCTTGAAATTCTTGCAAATTTATTAAAAATAAAAAACAAAAATATAGCATGTATATAAGTATTCACAGCCTTTGCCATCACACTCGAAATTGAGCTCAGGTGCATCCGGGTTCCACTGATCATCCGTCAGATGTTTCTTCAACTTGGTTCGAGTCCACTTGTGGTAAATTCAGTTGACTGGACATGATTTGGAAAGGCACACACCTGTCTATATAAGATCCCATAGTTGACAGTGCATGTCAGAGCACAAACCAAGCCACGAAGTCCAAGGAATTGTCTGTAGACCTCCGAGACAGAATTGTATCAAGGCACAGATCTGGGGAAGGGTACAGAAAAATGTCGGCAGTACTGAAGGTCCCAATGAGCAACAGTGGCCTCACCCGTAAATGGAAGAAGTGTGGAACCACCAGGCCTCTTCCTAGAGCTGGCTGCCCGGCCAATCTGAGCGATCGGGGTAGAAGGGCCTTAGTCAAGCAGGTGACCAAGAACCCAATGGTCACTGACAGAGCTCCAGCGTTGCTCTGTGGAGAGAGGAGAACCTTCCAGAAAGACAACCATTTCTGCAGCACTCCACCAATCAGCCCTGTATGG
>VVAS01065207.1:3388-14245 GCA_015103295.1 Ptychochromis oligacanthus
CACACCCCCCCCCCCCCCCAACCAACCCCCACACCCCCCCCACCCCCCCCCCCAGCCCCCCCCCCCCCCCCCCCTTCCTGCTCCATCCCTGCACCCATTATCAAAGGATCTGAACAATGTCAACGTTATCTATCGTTGCCTCCCATGGGAGCAGCCGAGCACATAGCACACTTATCATTCAGCGGACTCTCTCGTGCTCTGTCACTACCAACACACTCTAACATGCTTGCATGCACACACACACACACATACGCACACTACATAGTAAAGATCAAAGGTTAAACATCACTTTTCATCAGCTGCACCACCCTCTCCTCTATCTCTCCTCCTGTCTAATGTTTGTGTTTATGCATGTGTGTTTGTGTGTGTGTGAAGTTTTGTGTACATGAGTACGAGCAGACGTTTGTCTGCGGTTGTGGGATCTTTTCTATCCTCGCTAGGCGACATTTTGGAAAGGCTTTTTTTTCTTGTACACAGTAAATAAACAGTCCTGTCCTCCTCCTCCTCCATTGTGTTTTCCTATCTTTCTCCATCTCCTGGATGTTTTTTTTTTCCTATGAAAATACAATTCTCTGTTTGCATTAAATGATTTATTGGAAACTTAGTGTTTCTGTTGTAGTTGTAAAATTGGCTATTAATTTGATGTATGCTCCAATAAAGTCTGTAACACAGCCTTTCTATAATTTGATAAGTATGTGAGATTTAAACTGCATGTTTAAGAGTCTGCAAGTGAACTGAAAATTCTGCTCTCGACTCTTTTAGTATTTTTAAAAAAAAATCAGAAAGAGAGAGAGAGAATGGGGTATTTCAGAGTCTTACCCCCTTGTGTGAACCCCAGTTCTGGCTAAAGCAGGAAGTGTGTAGTCATTAGGAGATGTACATTTACAGAAACCCCTCCTCTGCACCCTCAAATTTTTGAAAATGGGTCAGGGGCTTAAAATGGCTACGAAGAACTGTAACATTCAAGACATAAGGTGTTCAAGTTTCATATGTACAGTTTAAAGGAGTCGCTTCTTCTAGTGTGGTCCAACACTATTAGCAGTGAACCTTGAAAACTCCTGCTGTTTCTTAAATAAGACCACGAATATGAGTTTGGCAAGTGGATTTTTGCATGTTGTTTTTCTAAGCTTTTCTCATAGCAATAATTTTTAACATCATAATTATCTCTGGTATTTATAAATATTCTTCTGTGAGTGTGTTTCAACATCAACCCTTAAGACAGCGTGCGTGTAAAGTAAACGGAAAATAAATTATGCATTATCTGGGAAGGAGTTCAGAATATGAAACCTGGTATGTTAACAATTTCCTCCTAGTGCTGTATGACTTTGTCCAAAGTGGTTTACAATTATTATTAATACCTATTTCTTTCTTATTTTTGTAATTGTAGTTCACTATTTAGCTGTAGAAATGAGACTTTACTGTGTAATCTTTCTGTAACATTTCATATATATAAACCACATTGAGTTCCATCCGCTTATCATTTGTTTTACGGTGGTTTCTCAGTGTATCTGGCTGACTTTCATTGGGAAATCAAGCAGCCTTGGAAGAGCAGATGATATTCTGCCATGAATTACAGCACCCTTGCTCCATAGTTCATTAATGATAACCCCATCAGTGAGGTTGGCCACAAGCCATCCCTCTCCTCCAGCTCTTCATTAGCATGGTGTTGTGGGCTTGAGCTTTGGAGCAGCCAGGCTGCACTCAGGGCAATCTAGGCTGCCATGCATATTATCATATTATCATGCTTCCTAGTGTGTGGGATTGAACATTTGCCATAAGGCTTCTAAGCACTTTTACCCGCTGATCCGCCACACACTTGTGGAGCTTTTGATGTCTTTGCGACCTACATGTAAATGCTCATTATTTTTAAATCAAGCAGCATGCAAATCTTTGACTCTGCTGTGTTTCGTGTAAAGTATCATGCTCTTGGTGGATTTCTGCTCTTCACTGAAACATTTATAGTGTTTAAAATGGCAGATTTAATGTGCAGCATGTCAAGCAAACAGCATAGAACAACAGCAAATAATGTGTTTCAGGGTAAAATGTATACTTTAAGATTAAAGATTGTTTTAAAATATGACCTTATAAGCTTTTAGCATCTGGTGAGTTAGTTTTATGACACCACATTAATAGGCCCTTAAGAGCTATGACAACAAAGTTAGACAAAAGTTTTATGTAGAACTTAATTCTATTTTCCCTCATTTGCTTCTCCTGGAGGGTACTACCAGTCCTATTCTCCTGTGAATGATTGCTAATTTTCTCTGCTAGAACTGATGCAGTGTACTTATCTGTACCATAACAACAGCTCCTCTGGCTCAACCATATGTTGGATTTTTAGATTTTGCAGAAAGGATTTAATTATGTCTCCTGATAATTCATGTTTTTAACAGAATTGGATCGGATTGGGGGTTTATTTGGCCATTTCCAAATGCAAAGTCACTTAGCACACTCAGTTTGGAAAATTTGTTTGCTACATCTGGCGTCTTAGTTTAGCTTGGCAAAAACACTGGACTAAATGGTTATCCTGGTTCTTTCAAGGTTTACAAAATCCACCTACCAGCACCTCTAAAGCTTACCATCTAGCACACTACATTTGTTTAATTTCATTTTTACAAAAACAAAGTGGTTTAGGTGGGATTCTGTATGACTGATTCTGTATAGGACTATTTTTTAGAAGCAATCCATTAACTTTCTTTAGTTTCCGCTGGCTTATTAAATACTGGCAGCTGTGCCAGCAGTTTCCACCTATTTACTGTATTGATGCAAAACTAAGCTGCTACCTTGAACCACTACAGAAATGAGACTCCCATCTAACTCTATAGTCCAAGCTAGTACAAAATGTGTCTATTTTTGAGACCTGACAGATTTTATTTCCTTTATCACTAAACACTGTTTCACAGCTGGTTTATAATCACTTTAAAATAGATTTTCTAAATCTATATTCACTGTATTATTCCTTTTCACTGCAGTCAATGCATTGCTGCTTCTTTGCATGTTAATGTCATCGACCCCCAATCCACACAGTAGTGTAGAATCAAATGGGCTACTAATTCATAAAAACATTAACCCCCAGAGTTACTAGTGATAAAATCTGAAGTGTGAGATGGAGCATCTTTATCTTGCTGAATTTTAGCTCACTGGCAGTTACATTTTCTTCACCAGCCTCTTAGTGGTCCCTGCTCTATTGCAGAGCCCATTTTCTTTACTGAGTTTTTCTAATGGAAGACTCATTGCTGAGGTTGTTTTCTTTTTAACCTTAATACTAGGTTTGAATCTGTATGACAGCCTGGCATTTTGTGGGTTTTCTAAGAATTCATTTACCTTGTCTTATTTTCAAAGGGCTGGGTACTGCTGTTTCACCTCAGTGTCTCTCTGAAATGCCAGACTGTCCATTATGATAGCGTATTACTACTGTTTATGCGATGTGAAAGCAGATTGAGCCTCTATTTTAACCATCATTACCATGTTACAGGTCACAATTTCTTTGTGAGGCCCTGCGCCTCGCAGATGTGGTTTGAGAAATGTTGTTCTATAGCCATCCTGCATGTCACACCCAAGTACTGGTGCTGCTTAAACTGTCCCTTAGGGTTGTGATTTAAAAGAAAAGTCAGTTATGGCTGTGTGTACAGCTGTGTAAATTTTTTGTCCAGTGTGAGTGTCACCATACACATAGAGTGGTATTTTTTTCTTGTTATCAGATGCTGTAGGACACAACAAAGTCAAACGCATGCTGTGATATAATGACTTTTGTCAGTGGGTTTGTTTGATTAGCAAATCTGCTGTTAAAATGATTAACTTTTGAACTTTTGAATTGTATTTTTTGTATATTTCCACTCTTCCACATCATGTGTATTTTTGAAATCTCTGTACTTCGCTCAGCAGGAACCACAAAAGCAGAAATTAAATTTCTGTTTTTGTGGTTCTAGCAATATGCAATTAGCTTCAAAATACAGCAAAGGAGAACAACCAGAAACACACAGAGCAGAGAAGGAGGGAAAGTGGCTGTGTTTTTTGCAGGTTTGGAGTTGGTGCCCCACATCTGGGCCACAAACTCGCTGTATTATCTGAGAATTTGACTAAAAAAAAGAAAAAAATGACGTTGATCTCCCCCAGGAGAACGAGAGAAAACAGTTCATTCGTGGCAGCAGCCTGTTTAAAAGTGGGGGCTGATACATGTGTGCGTGTGTGTGTGTGTGCGTGTGTGTGTGTGTGTGTGTGTGTTTGTTAGGGTTCAGAGTTCAGTGAGTGGTGTAACAGTGCACCCTAGTGACGACTCTGTCATTCTGAAATGAGAAACTGAAAAGACTAAACACAAAGTCTTGTTTTAAGAACACATTTGCTTGCATGGTTTATGCAAAATACTTTGGAGCACCATCAGCTCTGTTTTCTACTGAAGTGCAGCATTTCCCAGAGAAAAATGGGCCTGGAGACATAACCTTTTTATTGAAAAAGGGAGGCCTGTCACAAAGGCCAGATATTCTTGCCAAGTGAAATATGTTAGTGCTTACACAGTGTTTGCTTAAGAGTTGTTTTTTAGCCTTGGATTTCTTATTTCAATATGTAGTAATACAATAAAAACGTCAGACACAGCCAGAAGCCAATCAGGTTATTGGTCCAGCTTTCACTGGAGACAGGCTTGTATCTGCCACGTTCACACGTTCACAGTGCCCCAGCAGCCAGGACGTTAGGGTTACATTCCTTCCTTGCCTTTGAAGTTTGTGGTATTTACATTTCATCTAATTTAAAAAATGTAAATTTACATTACTTCACTGTAATAATAATTATATACTACAACAGAGATAAAGTCTATCGTCTTCAAAATGTCCTTACATTTTTATGTTTCTCTCCATTATATATGTATGTGCATCTTAATGTGTCCAGCAGTGCACATGTGTTTATGCGTTCTTGTCCACGAGTGCAGCTTGTAACTCTAGCCCAGCATGTTGCACAGAGGAACACCCCAGATGTTCAGATGTTTCTCCTTGGAAAACAAACACAGAACCCATTTTCTCCCTGGACAGAGTGACTGTCAAAATAAGAGCTGGTCCCCTTTGGATCTCTCCTGAAACAGAGACTCGCTTATTCATAGGCAGCTCACTACACCCTCTGTCCTGCATGTGGATATGTTAGGTTTAGGTATAAGTTTCTTCTATTTTTATTTTTATATATATTTTATATATATTTGTTTGTACATGCATCTGGACTACATATTGTTCTTGTGGTACACAGGGGAGGGGCTTTGAAGGTGATGATGGTTCAGACTGGGAGAGATTTAAAGACCAAAAGGGCGGGGGGGAGGCGGTTGGAAAATCATGGTGGGAGAGCAGGACGCCCTCACCTCCTTCTGCCTTCCTCTTTCTGCTCCACAATTGATTGATGTCTTGCTCCCCACAGTGTATTGCAGAGCTCCACCGGGGCCTTACAGGGCCCCAGGTGAGGACCTTGGGGAGACAGGAATGGAGGAAAAGAATAGAAGAACATGAGAAAGGGAGCTAGCTATTTTCTTTTTTTGCATGTTATAAGCCAGTCATTTCTCTTTCATCTTTATAAAGATGATATCATGGGTTGTTTTAACCTGACACATGCATCAGTCTTGCACAGATGATCATGAGACAAGACATGGAAGCATATACTAGTACTGAAAAGACATGCTGTTTCTGTCAGTGCCGATAGTAGGAGATGGATGTGATAAAGTCAGAGCAGAGGGGAAAGAAGAAAACAAGCTGTGTGAGCTGTGAAATTGAAGAGGATCAAAGTGTCAGCGAGTCATAAATAAATCCTGGTCCCTCCCTGTGGGTAGATGGGTAGGCTGTTGTATTACACTGATTCTGTGAGGCAGCCCTGTGAGCATCAGGAAACACATTCTAATCTCTGTGACTGTATGTACAAACTTTGTCTAACACTCTCGTTACTTTAAGAGAAGGTAATGCCACTATTGTTGCTCATCAAGACTGGGGAGGTGGCCCATTGAACCCTTATTGGCCGGCAGATTTTCCCAGAACTCTCTGTCTGTGTTTGTGTTTGATGCAATGTTGGAGACTTGCAGTGCTATGAGCTTGTTTCCTCTGAGCCACATGTGCTCTCTAGTGCTGAGCAGACTCAGAGCGCAGCAGTAATGAGAAGTCCAGGTGCAGATTTTACCCTCAGGGAGGAAGTCCTTGTTTACTCATATTTAACCTTGTTTCTGACCCCCTTTTCTTTAGGCATTCTGACCCCACAGATAGTCTGCTATTGAAGTCAAACTGCTCCACAAAATATTAATGATACTCAACCGGTGGTGGACTTTGAAATTATATACTCAGTGATCCTGAGACAAAAATGTTATGTACATGTTACAAACAAAAAACCACGGGCTTCATTCCAGTCGCAGGCTAACACAGAAACACAAATGACGACATCAGCGCAGGTGTTTCAGCAATAATTTTTTTTAAAGATTGCATAACATCTATGTGAGTTATAATTTAGCAGAGATTCAAACCTCACTTATGTAGAAACAATGTTCTACAGTGCTTCTAACTCTGTTCTGCACTTTTTATCAAACAATCATTTGATCCCATCATGTTTTGGCTATAATAAAATGTTTGACTGTTTAAAGTCAAAATGATTCTGCTTTTATAGAGCTGACTTTATTTGCTTTGTTCCCATAAGTATAACCTGACAAACCAGTGATCCATCTTTTTATTAAAATAATATCTGGTAGTAAAAAAAAACTGCCTGCCCCTCATTTGTGTTGTAATTTGTGCTTAGGCTGTGTCAGCATGTATTGGCGCATTAAAGCATTTCTAATATATATTTGTATAACAATCTATAAAATGTGAAAATAATGTGACAGTTTTAGCTAGTACATGTTTTCTTAATATCTAATTCTGTAGCTCCTCCTATTTTAATGGAGCTTTATAGTGAATTTGGAAATAAAGTCATCTGGTTCACTCTCAATGTTCAATGCTAGCATTGTTGTTGGCTACAGCAGGCAGCTGCTTTCTGTGAAAAATATCTAAAAACAGTAACACATAGCAGCTAAACAGCCAAATATTTCCCTTAGGAGTGTTTTGGAGACCAAAAACATTACTTTGAAAAAAAAGAGCGAATATTAGAAATACATTCAGTTCAGGCCAGGTGGTCAGAAATTTTACGCCAAATTAATGGTAATGTTGCTCCGTAACTACTGGATGTGTAAATGAGCAACTGTTTGCTAACAAGAGTTTCTTGTTGCTTGCTCTGCTGCCCCTAAGTAGCAAAAAAATAAATATTTTTTTCAGGTTTAAGGAAACTTAGTTGGGCTTCATGATGAGTGTGCACTATATTCATTTGGCAGAGCCTGTTTTCCAGAGCACCTTTACCCACATTCTAGAGTTTGCACTTATTATTAATGCTTGTAAAGTCTAAGCTACAGTTTCATGACTCACGGTCATTTAACAGTTGCAGATCAGTCTTTGTGACCAAAAGAGGGCTGTCTTTCAGTGGAAAAAAATGTTTACTAGTCTCATAGGAACACTCTTTACCTTTATAAAAATTTTGCCTATTACAAATGCAGTGTCATAAAATTTTATACTGCTTAGACTACTGAAGGACCTTCAGCCCTGCAGTCTTATAGACACTGTCCATTCAGCTTTTTTCTGACTCCAAAACAAGCTACAATTTATTATACCTGCATGTAATTCACTCTGCACTACCGCTGTTGTCCTCTAGGGGACAGACTAACCCAACTTTTGCATACTGTGTGCCTTAAGTTTGCCAGAGTGTCTTTACTGCTGTCTATAGCAGAGAGAACTGGCCAACTCAGCACAAAGTTGCCATGGTGTGTCTGTAGACAGTAACTTTCTTAAACGACACACCTAATCTCACTGCCCATCCTACAGTCAAAATCCTTGTCAGTATTTTGGAAGAGCTCACTAGTTGCCAGCTTCTGCTGAGACATTAGAAAAGGAAACACTGTGAGTACTTTTTCTGTGGAATGGCCTGATGTTTGCAGCCGCTGACGACCGGCCTCAGGAATGATCTGGAATTGAGGAGTGATGAAAACTGTACCTTACCACCTAGGACACACACAGGCACACACATTCACACTTCTGCAGAAGTGTGAATGTGCATAGGGCTTATCCAAGTGCTTGCACACAACCACGACATCTTTTAATAAATTAGAAAAAACACTCTGTCCTGGTTTGGCACATGCACACACTCAGTCATCACAGTGCTAATGACATTCTTTCACACACATGCAGGTATGATTGCGCAGCAGGTTCAGTTGTGTTCAGTGCCTGACCTACTAGAGGAGATGTTTTTCCTAAATCCCTTTACTTAAGTCTCACTGCACTGTGACTTTGTGACTGTAGTGTTACAGAATCTAAATTTTCACTTTTTACGGTTAAAGATGGATTCAGCATTTTCACACAATTCTTTCATACTTAGGTAGGAGTTTCTGTATAATGAGGTGTTAAGATCTTTTTTTTCTTTATTACATAATGCTTTCATGGCCAGCCAGCTGCATGATGCAGTACCTTTGGCTCCTGTAATCAAATCCCTCATGTTCACTGTTAATTAAAGTTCAGTTGTTTCAAATAGCAAGAGAAGCCATTCTCATGCACACATGCATGCAAAGGTACCCCACAAACTTACGCGCTTTTGTGCACACAAGTGCACAAAAGAAAGAGACCCTGAGCTTTTATGAGCAATACTTTGCCTATTCATTGCAAGTACCCTTTTGAGCCTTTCTGAAAGGCTGCTTATGTCAACTACCCTTCTTACCCACAGAAACTCAAACCCTGAGAACTGGCCAGATAAGCACCTTGTGACACACTTTATAAACTTAGACACGCTAAGTAAGAGCACATAGAGTTTTCGGAGCTTTGCTTAAGTAACTTTACAGTTTGCAACTGTTTGCTCCTTAACTACATGCCATTTGTTCCATACAGTTTGGTGTGCATTACTGCATGTTGTACAGCTGTATTAATGAAAACCAATGCCCAGATGTAGTAGCAAAAAGTTTCCAAAAAATTCTAAAATTATTTAAAAATAATATGGATGTAAAGTTTATACATGTTAAAGTTAATAGGCTAAATTCTGAAAAATATGTTATGATCTTTTAAAGCTGTTTTGTTTCATGTTTTTCATCTTAAAAGTGGATGAAATAATAATGCATAAGTAAATATTAACCCTCATTATGAAACATTCTTAAAGAATTATTACCCAACTCTGAAATCCCCTTCAGCTTTCTAACATTGGGTTTAGGCCTTCAACTTTACTGTTTCGTTTAATGTCATTGCTCTCATAACATCATTGTCACACACATGTAGCCGATTTCACAGCCAGGTAACCATAGACAAGACAACAAAAGAATGGTAAGCTGATCTGTGCCATGACAACTTTATAAGGTGATAAAATGTCTAATTACGTTATAAAATAAAGATGTGCAGCTCATAGCAGCTCATAGCTTTTACATTTTTCCTGCTGTAACATCTGAAAAATGTTAGTTGCTCTGACTGGTCTGCATTACACTACATAATGATAAATGTAGCTTTGACAAAAATGACTGCATAATACATATTTAATGTGATTACAAAACTCATGAAATATTAAACAACTGTACTCAGCAGACTTGTGTACATGTATTTAGTCTTTCCGAGAAGAATATTTTGCATCTGCATAAGCACCACTGAGATGTAGTTATGTAACTACTGAGAAATTCATGAGACAGAAGAGCTAACATACTGCATATGCATTCAGTCACACAGCCACAGTTAAACTGATGTGGAAAATGGGGGGGGTTGTTCAACATCCCCACCATAACACACTCTATTCAACACACACTCTTTTCCTCTCGTCCCCCTCGTCACCCCATGTTGCATTGCGTGCAGAGTTGTAATTTGGACTGTGTCTGGAATTGGTGTAATTCTGTGCACCTCTCTGGATTTCTAAGATTTCTACCCCAAAACCTTGAAACACTGTAACCACTGTGATTAGATTATAACACTCTACGCCATTCAAACACACTTACAACCACACAGCACTGTAATTACAAAGGATCAAAGTCAAATTTAGCATGCCTGACTGTTCAGCTAATAGTACATGACAGCAAGGTAAAGCATTCATAAGGAACAATATCACGAAAGAACAACAACACTTTTTTTTTCTTTTAAAGTGATCAAAGTTGTTATATCCTATTTAACACTGCAGTCATGAGTCAGCCAATGTCTGGCATATTCAAAGAATTTGAAAAAAAGGGAAAATGTGAGTAATGACTTTAATAAGAAAAGCCATAATGTGTCACTCACAAATTAGTTTATGTGAAAAGTAGGTTAAAGCTGTGAGCATGTGTCACTGGCAATTTGTCAAGATTTGCCCAGAGTTTGATTTGGTTTATGTGCAGCTTTGTTCACACAGGGAAAGTGTGTATGTGGTGTATGTGTGTGTGAGCCTACCTACTAATCTGCTTTTAGAGACCTCAAGTCAGATGGGAAAATTAGGGGCTGCTATTCTCTAAATGAGCAGATTGATGTATTACCCTGTGATTTAAACTGCTGTCCCTACATTCATCTCTAACATGGAGCTCTGAGATAGCATTAGACACATGTACCCTTCTTGTTAGTCATATATTATACCCATGCATACGGGCAGAAACTCCCCTTTGGTCGTGACAGGGTGTTTTTCCCATCAGAGGGTGAGTCCTGTGTGCTCACTGTTTGATCTGCTCACACCTGTTAGCAAACAGCATAACATCTGAGGGTTGCCATGCCACTGTGCAGCCCACATTCCTGTCCACTACCACAGCCACCCAGCTGGCATGAAAGTACTCAGTGTTATAAATGCAGATCCTTCTGCTTTCCGCAGTTATGCTGTCTGCGGGCTACTCTAACCATG
>VVAS01065225.1:3346-14189 GCA_015103295.1 Ptychochromis oligacanthus
GAAAACGCAAACGGATAAACATTACATGCAGCCAGCATGTTATAAAAATGATAGCCTTTGAGAAAATTATAGTATAAAAATGCACCAAACATAAACTTATGTTTTTTAGCACTGTTGCCCCCAAAGCAAGAAGGTTCTAAATTCAAACCTCCATGTCTGCTGGAGTCTTTGTGTGAGGTTTGCATGTTCTCCCAGTGCGTGCATGGGTTTCCTCCAGGTGCTCTGGTTTCCTCACACAGTCCAAAGAAATGCTTGTTAAATTAACTGGTGATTCTAAGTTGGCCGTAGGTATTCATATGAGCATGTGTGGTTGTCTGTTTCTCTTTGTTAGCCCTGTGATGGACTGGTAACCTGTACATAGTGTACCTCATCTCTTGCTCTGTGGCAGCTGAGATGGGCTCTAGCCCTCACCTCAAACCTGAATTGATTAAACGATTAAGAAAGTGGATGGATGCTTTAAACTTACGCACATCTCATAATTGACTTATGTGAGTGGCATTAACTATATTCAGTTTCTGCACAATCTGTTATCATAAGAAGTCACACAGACCAGACTAAAAAAAAATAGTCCCACTGAAGCAAAACCTCCTGTAAACATTAAAGTTTAGATGAAAATACATCTTTAGTTTTTTCACCCATAGAAAAACACAGCTGCTGTCCTACTTGTTTAAATGCGGCGTCACAGAGGGGGAAAAAGACTACTTAGAAACAAATAAGCCACTGTTCCATTTCAGACTTACTTTCCATCAAATGACAGCATGACATTGAAATAAATTATAGATTGCCATGTCATATTTCATCACTGCTGAAATTTATAAAGGGGGAAAACTGGAACCCTGTACCAGCACAGAGAAGAGTTTTGGCAAGTCAGCATCTGCCACAGTGGGGAATCAGTCTCTCCTCTCCACGGCCTGCCATGCATGTTTCATCTACTGGACAGGGACACTCCATCTTTTTAGTAGGAAAAGCTGAAAAATCACAAAAAGTAACTGCCTTCATTCTTAGTAAATTAGGTAGTAATTTGGAGGTAACCTCAATGACCTTTAATTAAGTATAGCCAGTATTAGTGAAATCTGTTTTCACTTATTGTGTCTTGCAATCTGTTACTCAAACTCTGGTGCACCTTTTTTGTATATAGAATTAACCTGATGTTACTCATGGTCTGCCCTTGTACATTTAGTATTCCTAATCATATTCACTGCTTGGCCTCAACCTGACCTTCACTTCAAGGTGCCTACGTTCCACCCGGAGTCAGGGCTCAAGCCCAAACCAGACAGGCCTGCAGGGACCGGTGTGGAAGTGCCAGTATAAACACTGACCCAGCCCAGATCCTCTTAAGAACCGTTCACTTAAACATTTTAATGAGGTGACAGCAATAATCCAAAAAGCCAGTCCAAATGGATGCCACAGCCTCTCTGCTTCCGTCACTTTGGCAGTCCTTTAAAGCAGGCTGTGTGCATGTGTCAGGGAGACTTATCGTGATTGAAAACTCCATTTTGGCAAAACACAAAAAGCCAGTACTTTAATTCTTATTTGATGTTTAATAAGGAAAGGTTTCCAGTCATTTCTTTCAGTGATTTAAAATCTGATCGGGAATTTTGTGCCTCTTGGCATAACAGTGAGTATGTAGCATTGCCTCATGTTTTCTTCACTCACATCAGAGAATGAGATATGTTGATCAAGAGACACTGTCTCTCAAACTTTGCTCCCATGACTCCTTCTCTCTCCCACACTGCCTCAATATTTACCCTTCTAATCTACCCTTAATTCCCTCTTCCTTCCTCACATTTTATGTTTGTCTCCCCCCTCAGCCTCCCTTTCACTCCCTATCTCTGGTGCCAACATTCCCTACCCTATCTATCCCTCGCTCCTCCCCTTGCTCTTCGCTTCTGCCTCTTTCTTGCGTCTCTTTTGCCCCTTCTATTTTGCTTCTCTTCCTTGCTCTCTTCCCTCCTTCTTAGTTTCCTGTTTATTTCCTTGTCCATCCAACTTGTTTTCATTTTTGCTGGTTTCTCATCACCTCTTCCTCTTCTCCCTCGATCTCTCCTAGTCTGTGATAGTCAAGAGCGTGGAGAGGAATGCAGTCAACATGTACGAAGCCCGAAAATTCCTCTTGGGTCTAGAGAGCAATGGAGTGGTGTCTTCCTCACCCCCTGTGGCACTGACTCCCGGCACTAATGGTCCCTCCCCATCTCTCATCTGCCCCGTTGGCCTGGACATCCTGGCCTCAGCTGGCCTGGGGCTGAGTAATCTGGGTAATGGCAGTGTTTAACCTGTTAAGAAATTGTGCTAATGTTTTACTTTCTCCATGATGGTGAAGAAGATAAAATGATGAAGAAAAATAAGATGTTACCCTTTATTCCTTGCACAAAATACATAAGATGCATCAGTGATATTCCCAAACAACAACACCAAGTATTGTGTTCACTTCCACGGTATTGGAATCACTTGGTTTACTGAATTAAAAACGCAGTTAATTTTAGAATCGGATACAAATTTCCTTTAGATAAATCAGTCGGTGACTCATGGCATCTCTGTGTGCTCTTTACAGCAGCAGTTGTCTTCAAAATTGAACTCAAAGTGATGTCATGAATCTCATGATGGATGCAAGTCCAACATCTGCACATCTTTGATCAGCCAACCATCAGAAAATAACCTCAGTGCAAATCTAGTTGCCTCATTTTGAATTCTGAGCTCATGAATCATAGGATGATGATCGGTTCTAATCGCGTAGGAGTTTGTTTGTCTGCAGCGCTGACCTCAACTTCGAGACAGAGAGTTGAGCTCGGAACAGATGTCAGGAAGTTTTTGTTTCCAAGGGTGACTTTTAATTGATTGTTGTTAGCGTGTGTAGTGTATAACAAATCTTTAGTCACGGTTATCTGACTTTTGCATTCTTTTGATAAAAGATTTTGGAAGTTGAGTCTGTTTAAAAAGAAACATGGAACTGAAGACATGAGTTGTATATCAGAGGCAGTAGGGTAGGAAAGGCAGATAGGATAAGCTGACAGGAAGTAGCTCATTCCTGTAAGCACTTGCTGGCAACAGATGTGTTGCAGTTTATCTGAAATTTAAATATAAATACAGTATGTCATCAAAAGCTAGCCGCAGCAAATCTGCATTACATTACTGGAATGTTTATTTTCTGCTACCATTGAGTTAGAGCATATGGGATAGGCAAGATGTTGAGTCTGTATTTGTGTTGAGAATTTTCTGTGATAATGGGTTTATTTTTATTATAATTTTAGAAAACCTAGCACAGATGTTTTTGCATATTTTGTATTGGTTTTGATGAGCATGTGTTCAGAGATTAAGTATATGGATGGTCCCCAGCAAATGAGATTAAAGATTGGCTGCAAAAAAGCCCAGTGTGCCAGGAGAGTCCCGGTACAGTAGAAACGTTTTCTTGCTGTCTCATTTAACCCCAGGGGCCCCGGGTGAAGCTGTGGACGGCCACATCCTGGGCTTTAGTAATTGCTACATGCTTTTCTTCTTCAGATTACAGTCCAGTCTGCCAGAAAAATCCCTGGCCTTATTCCTGGAGCCAAAGTAGCCCCTTGTTAAAGCCACAGACCTGCTTCTTTCTGTTTTCATACACTGTGTTTGGGTTAAGACACCAAGCACCACATTGTTGGTGTTCTCCATGCCATGGTTTTATTGGGTATGAGGACACACTAGACATGTACTTATGCATCCATGACCTTGTAGAAATTTAAGAAATTCTTCCTTTCATTTGCTGTCGGGTTGATGGCAGTTTGATGGAATTCCAGTTAAATAGCTGGAAGACCAAGATTTTTTTTTTTTTCCCTGAGGGCCTTAGTGTAAGGTATGATTAGCTTGAAAAATGCACTTTGACAGGACCACCACTGATCTATTCATATACTGTCTTCTCCATTCTTTCCCAATTTCTTTCTGTTCCCCTTTAGGTTTCCTGGGTGCGACAGCATCCCACTCCCTCCCCAACTCTGCTGCTCCAAACGCTGTCCTGAACAGCTTAAACTCCTCCATGACCCCTCTGCAGACCCCAAGCCCCAGCAACCCCACTCCTTCCCCCTCTCTCTGGCCAAGTTCACTCACCAGCACCCAAGGTTCGTATGTAGTATTGCCAGTAGCTTTTATGTTAGACCTATATTTTAATATTTTTTTACTTCACTTGATAACGTGGAGAGATTATACTGTACACCACAGAAAAAGCATGCAACTTTTGGTTACACTCTTTAAGGAAGTTGTTTAACTACCTTTTCCTCTGGGTTATGCATAAAAAGACAGAAAGCCTCCAGGTGACATCTTTCTTATTTTTTAATATTTTGAAAATTGCTGAATCTACATTCTTCTTTCAGGCTTCTCATCTCACCTGATGCTGCACCCTGCCACTCAGGCCACCCTGAGCAGCATCCTACTGTCAGGTGTGCCGGGTTACACACCGAGCACACCGTCTCCTCCACCCGGCCTCGCCCCCATAGACAAGCAGCCCAACGGGGTCCCTGACTGCACCCTTAATGGACATGTCAAGGTTGGCCTTTTTTCTACCCGCTGTATACTGCATCACTTTGAGCTCACTTTACATTTTGATTGAATATGTGATTGTTTGTGTGGGCATGCACATGTGTAGCACTCTGGCTCAGTCTATGGGAGGATAACAACAGCGTCAATTGCGGAAAATGTCTTGAGTCCAGCTCCATGTGACTCAGTCCAGGAGGCCAGTGGACACAGTCCATCAGAACCGCTGTCGAGCAAGTCCAGCCCAGATGAAGGTATTCCTCATAAAGAATTACAAAAAATGTCCTTTTTACTGCACTACACATATGGTTTGTAAATATTTTTGGGGATAACTTTCAAAAATACAAAATGAGGGTTGTGTTACTGTCTTTTCTTATCAAATAATGTGAGGGTTTGTAGTATAAAATATATAATTTGCTAAGATTCGAAGGTTATGCAACAGCATGTACAGCATAGACCGAATGTCATCCACTTGTACTGAATATTTTCACCAAATTTATTCATCCCTAAAAGTACCTGCATGTTCTTTCTCATCTATGTTATAATAATCCCTAATTTATCAATCATCCTGTTAAAATTTACATGGTTGGCCTGTCCATCCTAAGCCTGCATACACTGAGTGGACACTTAATTAGGTACACTTTGCTAGTCCAGGTTGGACCCCCTTCTGCCTTCAAAACTGCCTTAATTGTTTGTGGCTTAGATTCAACAAAGTGCTGGAAATATTCCTCAGAGATTTTGGTCCATATTGACATGATAGTTGCGCATAGTTGCTGCAGATTTGTCATCTGCACATCCATGATGCAAATCTCCCCTTCCACTACATGCCAAAAGTGTGCTATTCGATTGCGATCTCATGACTGTGGAGGCTATTTGAGTACAGTGAACTGATTTTCATGCTCACAAAACCAGTTTGAGATGATTTGAGCTTTGTGACATGGCGCATTATCCTGTTGGAAGATCCATCAGAAATTTGGTACACTGTAGTCATTAAGGGATGGACATGGTCATCAACAATTCTCAGGTAGAATGTGGTGTTTAAACGATGCTCAGTTGGTACTAAGGGGCCCATAGTGTGCTACCATTACACCACCACCACCAGCCTGAACCATTGATACAAGGCAGAATGGAACCATGCTTTGTTGTTTACACCAAATTCTGACCCTACCATCCAAATGTTGCAGCAGAAATTGAGATTCCTCAGCCCAGGCTACGTTTTTCCAATCAAATGTCAAATTTTGGTGACCCTGTGTGAATTGCAGCCTCAGTTTTCTGTTCTTAGCTGACAGTAGTGGCACCCGGTGTGGTCTTCTGCTGCTGATGTCCATCTGCGTTCAATGTGCTGTGTGTTTAGAGATGCTCTTCTGTACACCTTGGTTGGAAGGAGTGGTTATACAAGTTACTGTTGCCTTCTTATCAGCTCGAAGTAGTCTGGCCATTTTCCTCTGATCTCTGGCATCAACAAGGCGTTTTTACCCAGAGAACTGCTGCTCACTGAATATTTTTTTTCTTTTTTGGACCATTCTCTGTAAACCCTAGAGATGGTTGTGCAGGAAAATCCCAGTATATCAGCAATTTCTTAGTCAGACCACCCAATCTGGCACCAACAACCATGCCACCTTCAAAGTCACTTAAATCACCTTTCTTCCCCATTCTGATGCTCGGTTTGAACTTCAGCAGGTCGTCTTGACCATGTCTACATGCCTAAATGCATTGAGTTGCTGCCATGTGATTGGATGATTAGATATTTGAGTTAACAAGCAGTTGAACAGTTGTACCTAAGAAAGTGGCCAGTGAGTGTATATATTCAATATAAAATGGCTAATAAGAATAATCTAAGATTAATTATTTCTCCCAAGGAGGTTATGGGATTGGTTTGGTTTGTCTCGGTAGCAGGATTACTCAAGGTTATGGACAGATTTCTGTGAAAGATTTTCATTTGTATATTCAACTTTTTTTAAGTAAAACATTTAACTTGGCTAAAAAGTAATTGTGAAAGTGTGCACTTTTTCTTAAGTTGTGCCACTGGTGAGTCATTTATAATAAACAAAGTCTAATGATTTATGTGGTACTCTAACCTTGGATAGACAAAATGTTTGAGCTGTTAAAATTTTCAGCTCAGGTTTGTTGGACCTTAGCCTTGCAGACTTAACATAAATGTCCAATTCAAGATTTTCCACTTGAGATTTATGTAACCCTTAAACCCACTTTGAGGAAAATACCTTTAGTGTACTTCTTTTTATTTCTCTATACTGTTCTCCTAACCTCATGCTCTTTCTGACTACATTTATTGGAGCGGAGACAGATTAACTGCTGGTCTCCTAGCGGTTCAGAAAGGCCCTCATTTCCTCTGTGTCTTACGCTCGCGGTTTTCCCCTCAAACCTTCACTCTCACGCGTCTCGTTTTTCCCCGCTGTTTTCTGAGCTGGTCCTCCCCCGATGCGGTGTGCCCTGGTAAGTTTTCCTCTCCCTCCCGTACCTCCTCCTGTGTCTCAGAATGTGTTTGCACTGGCTTGCCCGGTACGGCTTAACTCGCAGTGTCAATTGAAGCAGTCCGAGGAAATTTTTCAAACATTAAACCCCAGAGAGCTTCATTAAAGTGACTGACATCATATTATTTTACTGTATGTAGTCCATGTATATTCACATGTGCACATCCTGTTACACAGAGCAGGCCCTTGTTGGGTTAAAAGCAGAGAAGCAGATGAAAACCGCTATAATCACAGCTGGTGTGTTTTTAATTAATCTAGAATTCAAGTGAGACCTGTCACATCTCAATGCATGCACACATGCGGTACATATGCCCACAAGCTAAACATACTCATTTATACTGAGTGACCCAGTCACTGCTGAGCATGGTACAAATTGAAACTGATGAAATCTAAAGTATTACAGCTATGGTTGTCATGATGTGGTGTATTTTTGAGATAGGAAATGCAGGATTTTCAAAATATGTCCATGTTTGTTTCCTTCAGGCTCTGACACATTTGTAGAAGTGGGTATGCCCAGAAGCCCCTCTCACTCTGCTAATGGAAGTGAGCTGAAACAGATGCTGGCTTCATGTAAGACATCATCAGGAAAACGACAGGCTGTGGAGCTCCTGCAGGGCACCAAGAACTCCCATCTACAGTATGTTGGAATCTAGAGATCATTTGTAGCTTCTCTTGTTACTTTTTGGCATCGCTTCAGAAATCATTTACAGCTCATGTTCTTATAGCTTGACAGTCCTCTATTAATCTTTACATATACTAAGTAAGGAGGTCCCCAGAAACTCTGAGATAAAATTGCATGCTGATTTTATTTCTAAAATTTTGAAAAACTATAAAATTCCATCAATCCGTCTGTCAGTTTTCTTCCGCTTATCCACTTCAGGATCGCAGGGGGACTGGAGCCTATCCCAGCTGCCATAGGGCGAGAGGCAGGGTACACTCTGGACAGGTCGCCAGTCTGTCGCAGGGCTAATTATGATGATACATAAAGTGAGAGATTTGTCCCAATTTGGAGATGTAGAAGTTTTGTAGGAGCATTGGCTACCATCTGTGGTATATTATATACGCTTACCCTGGACAACATTGTTATTTAGAATAGCTTACTGTATCTTTACAATCTGATCCTGGAACATCCAAGGGGGCCTGTCATATTTGCCTTATTTTTTGCCATATATATATATAATATTTCACAGTGGCGGATGGTCATTTCAAACATGGCCTTAATTTCAAATAATGAGGTCAGCAAGTGATCAAGTAATCCCTGTGAGCCAAAAGCTCAGGTGTCAGGCTGATATAATGCTGCATTCCAGACACCTCGGAACTCAGATGTCGTCACTCCCGAGTTAGTGTGTTCCACTAGTAAAGTCGGAAAAGCAAGAAAAAACAGGATTTGTTTTGCTTCTTGGCAAGGTGGAGCCATTCATGCATCACTAGCAATACAGCGCGATGCTTGTTTTTTTGGGGGTTTTTTTTAACTTAAAAACACCGCTGCAGTACGTTCATGGATAGAGGCTGGTCAGTGCTCTGCGTATGGCTTATTTAGCGAGTCCCAATTAAACAACAGTGGCAGTACAAATTAAAAGTTTTACAGTTTTACTACTGTTTACATTCACTGATGCCATCTTGTATTGTTAACTCGGGGTTGTTGGGGCTGCTCTGACTTTCCCATTTGGAAATCCAAGTTGAGTGGGCGTTTCAGTGAAAATTCCGACTGGGAACTTGGAAATTCCAACCTCCGACTTGCTCTGGAATGCACCATAAATGCTCAGACTGTTTTTTTTTCTTTTTTTAACTCTTGCATCTGCATGATGTCAATCAAAACAGATATCCTTAATATGATTATCTCAGGCACACAGCTCTGGTTGTTACCACAGAAACCCCAACCAGCTGCTGTTCAAATCTTTTGTTTGGGAGGGACAGCCAGTCAAAAGAAAGTTGGCTCAAAGGTGGCCATAGAATAGCTTGTTTCAGACAGTGGATGAGCTGAGTAGCTGCACCAAGGCCTAGTTTAAAATGAATAAGGATTGTTTTAAACTATGATTCATGCAAAATTACTGAAGTGGAGTCCAAGAATTATAATATGTAGCTGGAAATTAGAATATACAGCCTGCATTTAACAGCTAGAAATGCAGGCTATTAAAGGCCCTCTTTAACAGCCTGAGTGATCATGTAAGCAAAGGGTGAGCTACGAAAAGGTTATTCACTAATACAGCGTCTGTTTTATTTCCAACAGTTCTGACTGTCTCCTCTCGGACACGGAGTCCAGCTCATCAGACAGTCCTGTGGCAGATAAGAGGGCACCAGGCAGCGAGCGGGCGGCTGAAAGGGCAGCACAGCAGAATGAGAGGGAGAGAATCCGACTGGCACCACAAACCTCCTTTGCCAACATGCAGGTAAACACACACAGCTTACATGGAAACAAAATGCAATTTTCTTAGCTTTAAGTAGCAAAGGATTCAAACCATCTGTTTGTATTTTCAGGCTTTTGATTATGAGCAGAAAAAGCTTTTGGCAACCAAAGGTAAGTTGACATTTATGTGTCATCAAATACTACAGTATCATTAGCAGTGCCAGGATGTGCCCTATAATTTAGTCTTGCAGGAGAACAAACTGCCACTTAATCTAAAGGTCACAACTGCCATCAACAGATGTGTCACCTGACACCTTATTTCGTTAACTATAAAAAAGTTCAAGTGTTTACAGCAAATATTATTTGGTGCCATTCTGTTATAGACATATGCATATTTTCTTATCTGTATTCACACAGCCATGTTAAAGAAGCCAGTGGTAACTGAAGTGCGCACCCCTACCAACACTTGGAGTGGTCTGGGCTTCTCCAAGTCCATGCCAGCTGAGACTATCAAGGAGCTAAGGAGAGCCAATCATGTCTCCTACAAACCCAGCATGAGCACCACATATGAGGTCAGATATACAAGGCCTCAGTGTTTGACACACTCATTACCTTGATAAATGCATGCACTATCTTTAGCATTTTCTCTGATTGTGTGTATATTATAGAAGAAATTATTTCCCTTACTATTTACAGTAGTAGATAGATATTTTGTGCTTTGTATTAACTCTGAACTCATTTTCATTTTGTATATTCTCTCTCAGGGTTCTCCACTGCCCTTGTCTCGATCCAGCAGCCGGGAAGGTGTGGGGAACGGTAGTGACTCTGACAACTGGCGTGAAAGAAATGGCACCAGTAATGGTCTGACAAACCACACAGAGTTCCCCTCCACTGTCGGCAGCCCAAAGAGGAAGCAGAATAAATCTGGTCAGTAAATACAGTTTTTGTAGTTATCTATGCTACACTTTTTCTTTTAGTGAGCTTCAAATAATGACACAAAGAAATGGACAAAGAACTGATGAAATACACATCATATGAGCTTGTTTTGGAATTTCAGCATAAGCAGTCTTGCCTCTGCGCTTGAGTATCTGCATGCTTGTTATATAATTTTCTCACTCATTGTAGAATTCAGGGGTGGCACATCAGAAAACTTCTACTGAAGCGGCCTCTTGTAGCTAGTGTGTAGAATAGATGTTATATTTATCCCATCAGTCATAACTTGAGGCACAATAGTTTTATTGTTTCTAAACTGTAGTTTTCTTATACGACTTAAAATCTGTAACACATCAATGTGTGTGTTGTACAGCTGCAGAGCATTACCTCAGCAGCAGCAACTACATGGACTCCATCTCATCAGTAACTGGCAGCAACGGCTGCAGCCTGAATTCGTCTCTGAAAGGCTCAGACTTGCCTGAACTTTTCAGCAAACTGGGCTTGGGGAAATACACGGACGTCTTCCAGCAACAAGAGGTAGTATAGACAAAGAACTTGTTTTTTTTTTTGT
>VVAS01065332.1:3834-13950 GCA_015103295.1 Ptychochromis oligacanthus
CCTCTGGGCTTGCAGCTTGGAGGCCGGGGTGGACAGTTCAGGGACCAAACATACTCTAAGGACAGCTAGCTCAAGGTGTGGCTCATTGTGTTTGTGAATAACACTCTGCAGCAGCCATGGTGAAGGTGCCAACAGGTGAAACTGCACTTGATATTGATATTACCATTGACTATTGCTTGCTTTTTTCTGACCTGAAATAACCCAGTGACTCCGAGACAGCGGTGTATATTTAGGTTTATATAGTGGTTATCAACACCTCTCACTGAGCACATGCTGTCTGGGTGAGTCAGGTTTTGGTATCCAGTTGCACTTGTCGAGTATAAAGATACACAGGATTGTGTGGCACTCTTACAGAGGAGGTGCAGTGAACTTAGACTCAGGGTTTAGTTGCACTGAACTGGTTCAGGTCAGCTGGCAGTGTGTATCTGTTACAGTTTTCCAGAGCTGTTCTGAGGGAGACCCTGGTGTTACATTGCAGTGGGTCTTGTTTGGGTGCAAGATTGAGGGAGGAGGCAGGGACACTGGGGTGGAGTGTATTAAGTGCTGGTGTCAGCCCCAGGCCCAGGCCCAGACGATGGACAATGCCAGCCCATTGTGCCTGTCCCATTGACAGCGAGTGTAGTGGCACCCTCCCCTGGGTTCCCTCAATGGGGAGCCTGAGAGCCAGAGGGATCAGCTTAATGGGCCGACAAGAGTTGCTTTGACTTCAGACACTTGGACAAAGAGTTCAGAACAAGCGCTACCACAGGAGCAGGTTTGTAACATACACAGCACAGAAATGAGGGGCGTGAGGGGGAAGGAGACAGAAGGTGGTGAGGAGGGCAATGAAGAAAGAAGAGACAAAATAAGGATGCAAGAGGCCTGACAGAGAGGAGGAATCAGTGCTAAAAAAACTTGATCAACAACTATTTCTGCATGTCTAGTCTGGGTTGTGAATCACTGGGACATCTTCACCCAGTAAAGTAGAACACAGAACACACACCTTCCTATAAACAGGAGTTTATTTTGAATTCTTTCCAACAGGACAGTCACTGCCAATTAGACCACTGCATGTAATAGTTTACCTTTTACATGATAGAGAGTGTGTATGTGTGCAGAAAGGGGCCATGACTCTTGATAGCACAGGTTTAGCAGATGGCTCTCTGGAGATCAAAAAGGGCCAAACAAGAGTGGGTGATGGGTTAAACCGGGGAGGTTAAACCTAATGGTGGCTGGTAAATTTGGAAGCGGTAGCTGGATAAAAGATAGTTAGCTAATTCTTACTTTGGCCATCTGAGCCTGGACCCCAGTGGATTTCAGAGCTGTAACAGCTTTCTGTGCTGCTGCTGGACTGTCAAAATCCACAAAGCCATACCCTGTAAAACAGACATTGATGGTAAAAATGCTGTGACACTGTCTGAACAATGTTTTAAAACATAATGACTGGCTGAGAAGTACATGAGAAGATGCCACTTATGTCTCCTTCATACTTGTTTGTTGAATATGAAGCTAAAGTCAGATGATGGCTTAGTATAGCTTCTCAAAGGTTGGAAGCAAGTGGACACAACTAGCCTGACTTCTTCCATAGATTTGTATGGAGATGAAACAAACAAGATAAAACATATTGGGTGGTTTTTTTTAAATCCTCAGACAGGTTAGTTGCTTCCACCTCTTTCCAGCAATCCTTAATTTAGGCCTCAGTCACACAGGCCTAGAGACCTGTCCGCAAAAATCTGGCAACCGCCGGTCATGTGGGAAAAATGTATATTCCCCAAGAGGTTACGAGTGGGTGCTGGAGGTTGCTGGCAGTCACTGTGAAATCGATTGATAAAGCCCCATTCACGTAGGCCTAATGACCCGTCAGTGACCCCCTGATAACCACTGGTTGCTAGGGGAAAGTTTGTATTCTGCAACAGGGGAGTGGTTTCTGGAGGTTGCTGGCTGTTTCTAGCATGAAATTAATCGCAAAGAGGGATACGGTGCTGCACCTTGCTATTGCTTTGGTCGCTAGCAGGTTGCTTCCGTCGCTAGCAATTTGCATGGAAGATGTTGACTTGTCTGCAAAGACTGACCATTTACTCTCCGAGCTACAGTGAAACTTGAAAAAGTACGAACCAAATCAGAAATGGAGAATTTTCACCTTCATGTTGGTGTCCTCCATGCAAACTACAGGCTCTCTTTGTGACCAATTTCACCTAGCGGCAGCCAGCAACCTCCAGCAACCACTTGCCAGCCAGGTGGGGAATGCACATTTCTCCCTAGTGACTGAAGGTTGCCTCAGATTGTCTCTTCAGAAGACTTTGGTTGGCACCACAGATGTTACATTCACATTTTCAGCTGTCTCTGACTGAAGGCTTCAATTGTTTCATAAATCCCTTCATGGCCTTGCGTGTGCAACCTTCATTCACATTACGCCCCAAAACTTCTGTTCGCCGATGCGTCTCTAAGCCTGTGTGACTGAGGCTTTGGAAACTTGAGTGTTACATGGATCTTCCCATCTAACTTTCGGCAATAATGACATGCTTTTCCACAGCCACAGAATAAGTTACAGTGACAAGTCAGAATTTGAAAATATTAGTAAAAAATGCAATTCACCTTTACATTTGTTGGTGGTTTTATCCAAGATGGCCTTGGTCGACACAATTTTGCCATACCTTCAGCAAGAGACAAGAGCATAGAATACAGGATCAATGACAGATGAGGTTACTATGAGACAATGAGAGGAATCTCCTCCTACCACATGCTTGCCAATATTTATACATTTCCACAAGTTTCAAGACTACAGTTGTAAACATGAATACACACTCCTTTATGGAATCATTTGTGTCTGTTTAATGAGACGTTGAGAGTCACAGAAAACTTTGTCTGCCGCCTCCTTTGTGTGTTTGTTGAGGCTGCTGTACAGTAACTCTGTTCCTCGATGTTGTTTTTGACAGACAGGGGACAGCACCCCAGGGCTAAAACCAATTTGTTCCAGACCTGTCTTTACCAGACACACACAGACTAACACACTAACACCTCTCTTCTAAATACAGCTTTGCTCTTGGGTATTTTTGGCTTAAAAACAGCTTACAAGTCTTGTCACTTGCAACGTCTGACTCGCAAACTGAGATATTGATTTTCAGGGAAATTTATTCTATGCTTCATCCATCAACAAACAAAAGAAGGAATAAGGTGTGTCAAACATAAGCTAATTTCTTACCCTGTTGTTTCAGTCTACGGTTTTCAATAGAAAGACACGACAAAGTAAAAGAAGAGAATCATTTAATGCATGAATCCAGCAACATAAATATTCATAGAATGAAAATCACCTTAAAAGCAGCAAATGAGAAGTGTTATGCAACATGCTGAGCCTAATGGAATGCAGTGTTGTAAGACGGTGCATCAGCACTACAGCATAATAGACCTGCCCTTGTCTGGTGAATTTAGCCAGTGAGAGAGGCTGGTGCTCCACTGTTTGGGCAACATGGCGTCTGGGCGGAATGTACACTGTAACCTGATGCTTCACCCCTCCAGTTTGCCTTCCTTCCTTCCCACCACGTCCCGCTCTCTCTCTGTTTTTCCACCCTCACATGGTAGCACACCACTGGGTCCTACACTCCTGCCTCGTTTCAGTGGACTTTTAACCAGATGACTCACACCGGACTAGACGGTCACAACAGAGACATATGTAACAACTGACAACTCAATTTAAAGATGACGTTCCTCCTCCACTTTTTGTCCTAAATGTCCAGAGCACACTGCTACAGATTTAAACAAGGTTTATGACTCCACTTCAGTTACCACAACAGGGCATAACTGAATGAATGACATAAAGTAATGCAGTCAATGCAAAGTTTAATATTCAAATAAATGTATATTTGTATTTTCATTATGATGAGTTAAAATGATCTAGAAGTTACACTGTACAGTATATACTAGGAGCCCATATCCTACCTATAAAGAAAAAGATCCTCATTGCAGGCATAAATAATTCATCATCCATTACCAAATAGCCAAATAAACACAGGCTATGTTTATAACTTCCCGGTGTCATGTAACAGCTGCAAAGTGGCCATTAGGCATGAATATACACACATATTCAATATAATGTAACCCATTCAAGTCCAAATGAAATTTTATAATCATAAATCTGGCTTTCACATATGGACACAACCGTTTTTTTGGTGGATTTTTGCTAGTGTGCAGAACTGCATTGGTGTTGTGCTGTTAATTGCCATTCAAGAAACTGTAGAAAGTGTCCAAAGATACGGGAATAAGCCAACGCAACATACAAGAGCATGTGCATTGAGCTAGAGTGCTTTTAATCTTACAGTGCCCAACCCCCATTTGCTCAGAGTATGAATAGGATCAGTGCATTTACTACAGTACTTTACTGAAGTACCATTTTTATGTACTAATACTTACAGTACTGTATATTTGTATTTTCTTCTGCACATACTGTATATTTTATTTCGCCACATATTGTATATTGACTCTGTATACATGTTATTATTGTATTCTGTTTATAATATTCTCAGCACCGACGTGGGACAGTACCCTAATTTTGTTGTACTATTATACAACAAAATATATTTCTATGTTATGCTATTTTCTACTTCTACATCACTTTATTTTGGATGCAAATGCTGAACTCTGTACTCCATACCATTTATTGTAAAGCTTTAGTTACGTTGAGGCTCCTGTCCAGTTCAACTTTTCATATAATACATCTTTATTAAGAAACAGGGCTATAGATGAGCCTGAAAATCGTAACCAATAAAACAACTTTCGACACTGTATTTATTTCTGAACAAATATCCTGATTGCATTTTTTTCTCAGTTCTTGGCTTTGTATGATGTCAGTGAGAGCGGATAACCTTAATAAGGTTAAGCATACTTCTCCGTCTGTGAGAACAGCAGCCCCACCCACCTACAGTTCAAATCTTCTATTTATGAGGGGAAACTAGTCAGAAGAAGTTGGCTTAATAGGAGGATGGCTCAGCTTATACCCTTCTGTGCTTCCTATTGACAGATCTCACACTGAACATGTTATTTAAGCTGCTTCAGCCTACGTACAACACTGCGGCCTCTGCAAGCACTTCACAACCCACCTTAACCCCCTCTCCTCCATTTCATGCTATTGATGCTCTTTCTGACTTATGCGAAGGATTCTTGCTGCTGCTCATACCTTAGGCTTTCAACAGATCAGAGCCACACAGCCAAATAAAAAATTATTGCAGAAGTAATAGCAATCCTATTTTGACCAAATTGGTCCTGACAGAACTGCTTGTTTCAGACAGTTGATTTGGACTGAGTGAGTAGACTAAGGCTAAGTGTAATAAGGATTATTTTGAACCATGAATCAAACAAAACTACTCCAGAAAGGTCCAAGAATAGAAAAAAAGAGTTGAAAATTAAAATAACTGGTCCCCTTTAAGTAAAACCAACTTGCACTCCATTGGTTCTTTTTATAGCGGTGTCTTTGCACTGATATAAAGCCTCAGAAGCTCAGATCTTGCACACACATACATGCACAGCCTTTTGAGACAAATTTCATTATGTTTACTTAATAATTTTTTTTTATAGAAAGCATTCTGTGATCTATCACCTAATTATGTCAGAAACATATGGATCTGATTATCCAAAAAAGCTAAATGTTTAGCATTTTCAAACAAAGTGCAAAATGTGGATCAAAGATATACAGTGCACATACTGTATATGTGGTAAGAAGTCTATGTGAGCAAGAATCAAGTCTGAATATTTTTATTATTAATGTTAATTATATGTCAATACTCATGGTGTAAAAATTGCTTAATCAAAACAGCAATAAGCACATAAATGTACATTAAACGAGAGTTTGACCTGGAATTGTACTTAACTATCTCTCTTATCTAGAAACCAAAGGTCTTTAGTTGCATTGCTAAAGTGAGTAAATTTATTTGGCACTGCTCATACCACAATGACTTTTGTATGGACAAGAGAAATGTACTTAAAAAGTACAGATGCAGATCAAGCTGACGCCTCCAGACTGAAAAACACTAAAGCCGCACTGATCAGTCTGAGTTTTAATTACAAGCAAAGAAAAAAATAAAAGCGGTCATTCATGATTTCCCTAACAATAATGCCGCAAGAGTTTAAAGGTCACCAGGCAGTGACTGTGTGACCCTGAAATTACCTTAGCCCCTCTGCAGGAGAACACCAGCCAAGCACACTATGGAGGCCACAGGGGCAGCCCTAACCCATATATGGTCATCTGACATTCTTTCCCAGCAGGCCACGCTACTTTTTTCCCCCACTCATTTAAGTTTCTCCTTCAACAGTAGACCACCCACCCACCTCTAAAGTCTCAGTCCTCTTTCCACTTCTCTGCCAATCCACAATGGCTTCTCTGTAAATCTCCTGCTTTAACACTCAACTTCCTGTGGTTCACATCTGCAGATTTCTTCTTAGATTGTTCCACGTTTGACAATTCACGTGTATGGTCACAAGCCAAGTAAATTTGCTCTGTGGATTTCATACTTCTGATACTTTTCTATGTAGGGTTAGGATGATTAAAATGGAGTAAAATGCAAATTTTAAAGAGAGGCTAGCTGTGGTGCTGGAAATATTATCAGCCAGCTTTAATTAGAAGTTACCTAAGTTTTTTCACAGCGGTGTGCTTATACTGTGAAGGACCCCTGGAAATTTCGGATGCACAAGGTTAAAGTTCACAAATCATTTCTGTGACATGTAGCACTGACCTGCAACAGCCAAAACCAGTTTGGGTGTTTTTACCTGCATCCTTGTCTGTAAGGCTAACTTACTGGCTAGGCTGTTTGTCTATGAGTGTGCAAGTCAGGTTCACTGAGTTTAAGTCAATTCTGCTTAAAAAAAAATGTTAAATCAGGGATTATTGCACATTTATTTATTTATTTTCCCTCAGCATATTTCCCATTACACTTTGAACTGTTTTCCTCTGTTTTCTTCTATGGCTCGACTATTTTGCTGACAATTTCTTCTTGTCTTGTGACTGTCAAGATTTAGTCAGCTGACTTTAGTTATGGTAATTCTGCATCCTTATTTACAAGCCACCTTTCCTTCCTTCCTGCCTAAATAGCCAATTTTTCTAAACATTAAATTTTGGCCTTAAACAATTTAATCTCATGTCTCTGAAAGATGAAGAGGGCAGCTTCAGACAGTGCATATGTCATGCCTCTTTCTACAACTTATCTTCAACCACAACATGTAACAGGACTGTCTGCGTGAGGTTTTGTCATGAAGTTGTAAATGAGATACACAGTGTAAAGCGCTTTGTTTAACTAAACTAGAGTTAAAAGTTGCTATATATGCACACACCGCTTACCATTTACTTATTCACTTGAAGTCCAATAGAAGGCAGCGAGCCTGCTTCTGTTTAAAGGCGGAAGTACAAGCGCCTCGAAGCCACCAATCAGAATGTGGCATATGCATGCGTCCACTAGCACTGTCAGATAAGTCACATTTTCATCATCATTATGAGATGAACATGCACAATGAATACGTCACAGATTTCCACCTGAAAGGCGATGATGAATAGGATTTTTTTCTTTCCTCATGCACCATGCATTCATGCATTCATGCATTCATACTCAGCACACAAACATGTGACCTGTCACATGGACTGCTAGATACATCAGATTAAGTCTAGGGCTTTCTCTACCACTGAAACACCACACGTCAGCTAAATGAACCAGAAAAACGTTTTAGGATGTTCTCTGCTGCGTTTTGGCGTCTCAAGCTGCAGCCTCTTATCTCAGACAGAGCATCAAGAGTCCTTTATCACTACACATGTTTAACAACAGTGACAACCTCTACACCTAAGCCCCACACAAACTTAGTGAAATCCCTGAACTTACTGCACACACTTCAATATGTTTGTCATACTGTCATCATACTATAGAACAGTGTCATTGCATACCACAGATTTTAGTAGGCCTACTGCCCACAAATAGAAAAACAAGATTTAAGATGAATTTGCACGGTGCAACTATTTTATGATGGCTACGGTGACAAGAAGTCTCTGGAAAACGCTAAGTTGCTTGCCAAAAGTCCTAGATTATACATCTATTTTTAGTTTCTGTATATGTACAAATCACAGACTGTATTTAAAAGATGGACGTAGCCTCCACATCTCAAAAAGGAAGCCAGTGAGGGAGTCCTTTCTTTTTAATGTCCAGCAGGTGGCTAATACTCTGGTTCCAAAAAGAAATCTGGTTTCATAACAGCCCACGGACTCTCGATAAACATTTCCCTGATGAGTTTATGGTCTCAATCAGCAGTTTCAATTCACATTGAATACAACATGATGTTCCTCTCATAAATTAAGGTCACCAGTAGTGTCGAGAAGGACAATAAAGTAAGTGGTTTTAGGGAGCAATTTCCCTCAGTTTCAGAGATCCATTCGAGTGCACGTGACTGGTTATGAAAAGCTAAGACGGCGAGGGCGAAAACGCTCAGCTTGAGGCTTCAAACAGGATTTAGCATATCAATAGCTGATGTTATTGTGGCTACGTCCATCATTTATATACAGTGTTGTTGGTGGGCATGTTTTTTAAAGTTTGAATGGAGCCAGGCTATATTTTTCCTTCTTCCTGTGTACAAGCTTTGCAAAGCCAACCCCTGCTGACAAATAGTTTTATGTTCCACTTAAAGGTATACGTAGTGGGGTCAACTGTAAAAATGAGAGGAAAGACATGGAGTCCTTGGTGACTCAGTTAAGCTGAGTTTATAGCCTTTTGAAAATTCACCTTACTGTGCTACATCCGAAAAAAAAAAAAATCTTTAAGGAAAAATGTTAATTAGGAAGTTTAAAAAAATTTTTTAAAAAAATCACTCACGGTTGGCAGAGCTTGACCAGGTCTTGATCCGTGGTCCCCGGATGGAGGCCGCGAATGTACAGGTTCGTTTTACTCAGCTGTTCCCCTCCCCCGCCGCTGCTGTTGCTACTACTGTTGGTGTTGGGACTGGGGGGCGCCATCTGGTGGCCGGAGGACACATAGGTCTGCTGCATTAAGAAAGAAACATTCCAGTTACTTTACTGTGCGTGAACACATAAAGAAACAGAGATAATTGCCAAAATATGTCCTTGATATTCTCAAACACCAGCAGAAACTGCACAAGTACAGTGATGCTTTTATTCAAAGTGTGAAAAATTCAAAGGCGTGTTTAGAGATGTGGAGAGATGGAAAGTAATCCTGCATGAAACAGATGATTATGTGGGAGCTGCGAAAAATGATATCATACAGCCCTCATGTCAACACTCACCAATACTGCTTTCTGAAGGGAATGTGGGGCCTCTTGGCCGACTACTCCACGTAGGGAAAAGGGGCCTCTTATGCTTTCTCAATGTTGGGTAACCTCTTTTTTACTTTTTGGAGCCACACAAAAAAATCCTGTGGTGCAAAACCAAAGACTTAAAGATCTCAGACCAACATTTAGTTAGTCTCATGATGCAGAAATAAATAATGGTCTTGATGTTAACAATGTCTGCTTTGTAGCGCAACTCTTTCCCTTGTGTTATTTCAAATGCTAAAAAGCAGATACATCAAAACGAGACACTGACAATTTTGCTTTCATTTCTGTTTAAAACTTGCTGAAGTCTCCACTTCAGCAACGTAATCATTTCTTCCCTCTCGGACAGTGTTTAAGGTTAAAGGGTTAACAAGATCTCGAGCAGCAAGATGCAAAAACAGGGATCAGCTTAATCCACAGTAATTACGAAAAAAGAAGTCTGACAACCCATGGGCTGATGTCTGATGACAGATATGTGGTTATAGAAATGAATCAAACCTACACGGAAACATGGGGAATTTAAAAAGATTAATAAACTGGGAGTTTATTACTTAATTAAAAATACTAGTAAACACGCTCATGTTCCAACCATCTGTGCTGACCTGACATCTACCTGAGCCATCACTGAACCTCTTCCTCATCTTATTTTGGCTTGTTTTCTTTCATCATTCTACGGGGATGCAGTGGCAGTGAATTGTACTTTTAAACTAATGGATGACTCACCACTAGGACCATGAAACGGATGTTGCACAACAAAAAGTGCATCATCGAACCTCACTACGGGACCGTGGCTCTCCTTGGAGATATCAAACAAAAGATTGTGTAACTGTGCAGATGCGTTTATTT
>VVAS01065341.1:7163-17236 GCA_015103295.1 Ptychochromis oligacanthus
TGCGTATAAAAAGCAAAGCTACTAAAAGGACTTTGTGCATGAAGCTCCCATTAACAGAGTCAGGTGATGCAATGCTGCCATCTTGTGGTTAAAGAGGAAGGTAAGTCACGATGGAAGACAGTCCGGCTCATCCAAAACTAAGAGGATGTCGCCTCAGTATCTGAGGATAATGCCTGCATGTGTGTGCTTTAAATAGAAAACTCTTTGATGAGATTAGCACAATATACCATGCCCTTCATTAGGCCGGTTATTCCTCACTGATATTTGGGCGTGCCGGATTTCAAATCACTGTTTCATCTCTGCCAACGGCTGCATGTATGTGTGTGTGCATGTTTGTGTTTTGGTACTTACTTTTGACAATGCCCTTTAGGCCTTTGAATTGATGGTAATACTCCTGGGCACTGGGACTGTTCAGTCACTACCTGTCATTATGCACCACAACTGAAAAGGTGAAGAACAGGGATTATAATTTGGATTTATTGTTATCTTAAACTTAAAGCAGCATTGGCACTTAATTTTGACACTTCTTGAGAGTTTCTGTCATGCCCTGTTAGCAGCTGTCTTGTAGGTATAAACTTGGAACAGGTTTTTGAATGATTCTGCTTGCAACACAGTTCATTAAGGTTGTTACCCAGCTGGTATGAAACCGCTTTCTTTCAGATCAACAGATCAATTAAAAACTTTATTCAATTTGGTTCAGATCTTTTTAATTTGTATATAACTGGTCCACAATAACAGTCCTCTCCGCGTTATGTTGTAAGGTACAACAGAACCCACAATATTAAAGAGAAAACCCCATCCACCAGATGATCTCCAATGAGCAGCACTTGGCAAAGGTGGGAAAGAAGAACCCGTTTTAACAGGAAGAGGAAGTGGCAGTCTATATTTACAGTCTTGTCCAAAGTGACAAGCAAACATGAAACCAACCCTTATGTGGGAATTTATAGGAGCACCATGGGCAGGTGGGGTGACCAGGTATCCCACTCACAGACTGTATATAAAAGATGGACGTAGTCACTGTGACATTACCTACTTTTCTGGACTCTGCATTTTAAAGTTTCAACATCAGCATTTCTCCACGTTGTTGTTGTTTTGTTTTTTTTGTTTTGTTTTTGAGTTAGAAGTGACCAAATTAAGATGAGATGATAGAGTGTTAAGTTATAAGTGAGGCTTTGCTAACAAGCTGCATCATTAAACTATCTGGATGCTGTGCACAGATGCACATATCTGATAAGTAGTGCTAAGTAAGAGACTAATAAGATACTAGAATTTCACACAGCAAGCCATATTATTAGTCCTGCACCAGCAGCACAAATTCAAGTTTTTCATTAGTTAATCTGGTGCCATTGTTTGTGAGAAGTAGCTGAATTTTGGAATGAGATATGTTAAAGTTCATTTATGCTGTGCAGGGAAATGACAGTTTCAAGAATGCATCCTTTTCCTCAGTATATGTAAACCATTATCGCTCCTCCTAAGGCAAGAAAGAAGTCACGAGTTTTTCACCCACGATTTCTATTCTCCCATTTTAAAGCATGATTTCAGAAGCATTTTAATGTGGGTCCTCGCTGTAGATTTGCCTCTTTTATTGAACATCTCTGCAGTCAGTCTGTTTGTGCTGACTTTATTCCTCTGCCACTATTTGGGAAACAAACTAGTGGATCTCAGTAGACCTCCGGTTTTTTTATACACAGTATACGCTTGACTTGACCTGACTTGATTAACCTGCATGGGTTAATAAATGTCAGCCTTCTTGCGACAAATGCTGGTTGAAGAATGGGATGCCATCCCACAGCAGTGTGTGACCAAGCTGGTGACCAGCATGAGGAGGAGGTGCCAGGCTGTTGTGGCTGTGTATGGTTCTTCCGCATGCTACCGAATAAATTGTTGAATTGCCAATGTGTCTTGTCAGACTTCAATCATACAATCCAATAAACGACACCAATCAAGAGTCAATAGCAGAATAAGCTGTTTGGCATTGGCAGAGAAGTTCTTCATGGGCACAACCCACATATTCAACTCTGCTGCTCAACCCACAAATGTATTTTTCTTACAAATGTGGCACCATTTAAAAGGAAATAAACATGCTTACCAGCAGTATATGTATTATTTACAAGCAGCATTGTTAAAACAAAGAAATAATTGACCACAAATTTCCTAAGAAAGAACAGAAAGTTATATTTTTAACACTATTACATGATTGCTTGGAATATTTTGTCATTAACCCTCCGAGGCCTAAGTCATCATTGGTGATACCTATGTTTGCCAGTTAAAGTGATTATTTTCTTTGTTCCCTGATTGCCAAGACTTGGTAGAACAATTAAAAAAAGAAAAACACATATTTTGATTGCACAGGGTTAGGGTTAGTGTTGTCATCAGTGATGAGTTAGACTCCAGAGGGTTAATTGCCCTTTAAAAATGGAAGAAAACACGAGGAACTTAAACAGTGGAGTTTGGGCTTTGTTAAGCCAGGGAGGAAATGGAGCACTTTAAACTCATCAGAGTGAAATATAAAGAACTTTGCCTGCATTTTCCCTCAGATTGCTACTAGGCATCCACAGCAACGCAACCTAGAGAGAAAATAAAGACGCTGAAACAGAGTTACAAGAAAATAAAAGACCACAACAAGAGGTGATGTTGCCTCACCAACCGCTGGCCAGCTATTTTATTACTGCAGAGTTCCTATTAGCAATCAAGCAAAACTATTTGTATAGGACATTTCATCCCAGGTGGAAGCACAATATGCTGCACGATGTGAACTACCAATGAGGCTGCAGCCGCAACACTATACAGACAATGTAAAACTGAGTCAACAGATAGACACAAGGAAATTAATTCATAAAATCATTATAAACATAAATTAGTGGTGTGAATGCAAACAGAAAAACAGGATTGGAAGGTAGAGTATGTACTTCCCAGCAGGTACTTACTCCCGGGTGATCTCCAGAAGTGGCTATAAAGAGCCAGCATGCCTGTATGGGCTGCTCTCCCACCTGCTTCCCTCATTCTTTTTCCCATGGTTGTGTAGGATTGATATCCATGACCTGCCAAGAACTGCAGACTTACTGTACAAATCCTCTTATGTTACACAATCACTAACATTAATACACACATGGCATGAAATGAAGCACAATGGAATGAAGGAGAACCTCATAACAATAAACATTATGTGGAACAAAGCTCACACATAGGCCACCATCACTCATCCCAGGCTCACATATGGAATAACATGTGCTTATGGGTTTAACAGTGGTTCTTTTTTCATATGTCCACACAAAAGTTCCTGAGATTTTGAAACACTTAGGCTGAGGCATATTTAAACTAAAAAAATCACGCCCTCAGCAACTCTTTGGGCATGTTCTTTAATACCTCTATGTTTTGGACACATTTAAAATGATATCTCTTACATACGCCAGTCTGTTTACTGCATGTTTGATCCCTTCGGCTTACTTTAAGTGCACCTCTGATAAAGAACTGAGGAAATGCCATTACATTCCTGTTTGTTTGTGTTGGGCACTCGTAGGTGGAACTGATGGAGAATTCGCTGCAGACAGCCGTGCCACAATCACCGGCTTAATAGACCATGAAATCAACACTCGCAGCAGGGCAAAGCCAGAATCAAATCTCTCTCGTTGCCCCTTTAACATGGTCATGTGACACATTAGGATAACAAATAGGCAGTAACGCCTGGCACTAACAAGCTAAGTGGTACAGGTCTACAGGACTGTCAGACTGGACTATAAAACATATACGTGATTACCTACTGGCTGTGACGCTGTTTCCTGTCACTGGAACAGACTGAAGCTTACTGATTGATCGGACCACACACCCATTTAAATTGGCCGCTTGCTCGTGTGCTTCCCTGTTTGCTCTCCCCAGATTTAGGTTCTTATTCACCAGAAAGTGTGTCCTTGACAAATGAAGGACATCTCCAATAAATGAGCACAACATGCAGCAAATGAATAAATCAATCGCTGACTTGGACTGAATCTGACATTGTTGAGAAAAGTCAATAGGCAGCCTAAGAACACCTAAGTATTAGATTAGAGGTGTTTGTTCCCTTAGTTCGCTTTATTTGTGTATGTCTTAAAGACCTTTGAGGTGTTTTTTATGGCAAAAGAAAGCAAGGTTTTTTGAAAAAGGATTTCCTTTATGAATTTAAGCAGCTGTGACAGTTTTGTGTGTTCTTTTTATTGCCTAAACCAGCTTGTACAAATTGTCTGATATGTCTCATTTACAAAAATATTCAGATCCTTTGCCCAAATGGGCACTACAAACTGTGGTCAGATGAGTCTTGTTTCCTCTGATAATCCTTGAGAAGAAACTAGAATGAGATTGTAGACCACCTGTGCCAAACTCAAGGGAATGGATATAGTTAAGAAAGGCACAAGCTCGTGTATATAAGGTCCAACATTTCATACTATGTGTCAGGACAAAACTAAACCGTGAAGTCTGTAAACTCTCACCATAAAACTGTTATGAAGCATAGAACAGGGCAAGGGTGTAAAACCATTTTAAAAGCTCAGAGTGTTCCCAAGAATACAGTGGCTTTGATAATCCGGAGATGGAAGTAGTTTGAAAGCATGAGGAGTAACATGCAAATAGGGCCCCTGTCAGAGGTGATGAAGAACCATTTCACTTGTTCTAAATAAAAAGCTGAGTATATTGGCCCGAATATTCTGGAAGACATACACTGGAAAATTTAAAGGGAAAGAGTTTCTTTATTTAGACCAACGATGTAATTAATATTCAGTTTAAATCTTTCCAGAATGTGGGAAACTCTTAAGATTTGTAGTCCCTCAAAAAGGCAGCATAACTTGTGATTTAATAGCTTGTAGAACCACCTTTAGGAGAAAAAACTTTTCTGTATGACTTTATCATACAGAAAGGAGGAATTTTGGCTCACTCTTCTTTACTAAGTTGTTTCAGTTCATTGAGGTTTGTGGACAATCATTTATGCACAGCTTTCTTAAAGTCCCACTACAGCATTTCAGTCGGGTTGAGGTCTGGACTTTGATTGGACCACTGCAGCACCTTGATTCTTTTCTTTTTCGGCCATTCTGTTGTAGATTTGTTGGTGTTTTTTGGGATCATTGTCCTGCTCAGTTTCAGCCAAGCTTTAGCTTTTGGACAGATGGCCTTCATAGTCAACTCAGTGACTGCAAGCCACACAGGTCCTATGGCTGCAAAATAAGCCCAAATCATCACCCCTCCACCACCGTGCTGACAGTTGGTATGAGATGTTTGTGCTGATATGTTGTGTTTAGTTTTATCCAAACGTGGTGCTGTGTATTATGGCCAGACATCTCCACTTTGGTCTCGTCTCTCCAAAGGACATTGTTCCAGAAGTCTTGCAGTTTGCTCAGATGAAACTTTGCAAACCTAAGCTATGCTGCCATGTTCGTTTAGAGAGAAGAGGCTTTCTCCTGGCAGCCCTTCGAAACAAACCATTCTTGTTCAGTCTTTTTCTAATTGTGCTGTCATGAACTTTAACATTTAACATGCCAACTGAGGCCTGTAGAGTCTGAGATGGAGCTCTTGGGTTTTTTGCAGTTTCTCTGAGCGTTGCACAGTCTGACCTTGGGGTGAATTTGCTGGGACGTCCACTCCTGGGAAGTTTGTGGCTTTGTGTTACACACCTGAATGCTGCAGACTCCAGACAAAACCTCTGCTTTTAAAGAGGTGCTCACACATGCTGATGATAAATTAATCAAATGCATTTGGTTAGCAGCTCCTGGCTGCTACTCACCCTCTTAAATCTTATGGAAGCAGTAAGGGTGTACTTAGTTTTTCACAGAGTCCTGTGAAAACTTTCCTTCTTCACATGACTTCAGCTGTCCCACTTCATTCAACTGCCTGATTAACTGGGATGCTGCTTTTAACCTATTTTTCTTTATTTATGTTCAGACAATATGCAGTGTTTTGGTATATTTTATAATATTAAGAGTAATAGGAACATTTTAAAGTAGAATTTAACTATTTTTGATAAATCTGCTTTCCAGCACGCTCATCATGAGGTCTGCTGGGTAAGGCAGTTTTAAAAGTGACCCCATGATTGACTTTTGACCCATGAATACCTACCATATCTATTTATTGATTGGTGAAAATTGGCTGCGCTCACACAGTAAAATACCCTTAAATGCTCCATTTTAACCTAAATTCATACCACCACAAACTGTAGGTGGACCTGAAATGGGTTAAAGAAGACAGGCTATAAATGTTGATTTCTTGGTTCCTCTGCGGGATTTGTGACGACGCAGTTGACCCCGTCCTGTTCTGCTTACCAAATAATGGCGGGGCGTTCCATTTGAAAGCATCAGGTGTAGGCCCAGTCACCAGTCAGCACTCTGCAGTCAATAATATGGTCTGCCAGCGGGGGTTAAACAGCTCCTCTCTATAAACAGTATCCACTCGAAAGTAAATAGTGCAGCCCCTGTACCCAGGCCTCATTATACACTCTGGGTGTGTGTTTAAGGCACCTCCAGGGCCTCAGCGCCTGCTGTAACAGAAGTGAAACACAAAACAGCAGACAGATCCTGGCTGAACTAAGCTGCACCGCGCTGAGCGCATTCAGCATGCCACTCTGCAGCTTTGTGTTGGAGAGGAAATCTGCAGGATGTACACAGATTTAAAACTCTTAAAGATGTTTTTAAAGAGAAATCTGGCACTGAAAGCCCTGTTGTGGTTGTCCCAGTTTCCTTTCCTTTCCTTTCCTTTCCAGTGCAGGTTGTAAAGACACTTTTGCAGAACTTTCTAATCATAAATCTTCAATTAACAACCCTGTGGTGACCCTTTCCTTTCTATTGTATCAACGTGTATGTGTTATAGGGAGCACTTGCAAGGTTTTTTAAGCAGTAAAAGCCTCCTCACAATCACACCACCTCTTTTGTTCAGTCATTTTCTGTCACATCCCAGTTGCATTAACTGCGCACATTCAAAAAAGGCAAATTTAAGACTTTTAAAGACATTTTGAAGAGGACATCTGCCACTAAAAGCCCCGTTATGATCATCCCTCTTCTCCCTTTGTTTTCACTACAGTAGGTTGCACATTATCAGCAGGTTGTCCAAAATTAGGACATTTTTTTGAGTTGCTTTTACATAAAAACAGGCCAGGAGCAGCTCTTTTTAAGATCATGACAGCTCCATTTTCCCCCTTTTCTTTTCGGTCCTCTTTTTTCATGTCCAACTTCAATGAAATGCAATTTTTCAGACAAAACCAAGAGGAAACAAAATATTCCCTTTGCATTCGAGCCAATCTGCAGGCTACACTTTTAATACCTTTTTTAAAAAAAACAGTGCCCTCCTTTTTCCTTCCTATGCTGCTATAAATTTGAAGGCTGGGGCTACAGTAAGGGCTTTTTTTATAATCTTATATTACTATGTCTTACAAAGCAAACTGCAGTCAAACTAGGCTAGAATACATGCTGTTTATGGGACTGGAGAGCAGGTTTATCCAAAGAGGCCATCCTAATGCCTTATCATTATGTAATCTGTTATTTTATCAGCAAATGCCTGTGTTGTTGTTATTGTTGTGTAAACAGCAGCGATAATGGATTCCTCGGTGAAGCAACATGAGGGAAATGTTTCCACACCGCGTGAAGTGTGTGGACACTCGACACCCTCTTCATCAAAACGAGCCCTGTTTGTCGATGATGCCGAGACGGGAATACAAATGAAACGGGTGGAAGCGGCAGAGGCAGATTAAGCGTGTGATGGAAAAGTTCATCCAAAGCCTCTAGGAGGGATGAGACCGACTCAACATTTATTTTAAAGATTTTTTTATTCATTTGCTCGGCTTTTTTATTAGTAAAATAGAAGATTACACCCAATTTTTTTTTTTAATGCATACAATTACATGATGTATATGAATCAGCATCATGAGTGCTTTCATGTGTATTTTCTTTTTTAACGCTTCAGCACCTTTGGGATGAACTGCGAACCTCCAAGGTCAGAGTCTGACCTTACAAAGGCTCTGCTGGAGGAACGGGCAAACATTTCTCACAGACAAACAAAATCTTACAAAAACTTGCAGAAAGCCTTCCCGGAAGAGTGTTGTAGAATATCCATGACAGATAAAGAAAACAGTGCAGGTACTAAATACAGGCTGGTGAAGTCATAAATGACCCCACTTGGTCATTTTAGCTGGTAAAATAGGTTTAAGTAGGATTATACCCCCCCTTATTCTTGTTGTTATTTTTATTAAATCAAAACAAAACTCAATAAATGTTGAAAAAACAAAGGATAAACAAAAAAAATAAAATAAAAGTGAGATTAAAAGTTGGTGTTGCTTATTTGATCGCTATAATGACTGAGATGAGTTTGACATTATGACTCGGGGTCAGAACGGATCATTGTCAACTTATTTCACTGGAGACAATAAGATAAAACCATTATAACACGTGAGCCCAGTGGCCGTGGGTGATTTTCGTGATGTGACACGAGTCTCGCGGGCTGGACTGAGCCGCCGCATCCAGCCGGTGAGATCAGATCAGCCCGGCGGGCGGCGCATTGCTGCTACCTGGCTGGGATCCTGCACGGCTTCCCACACACGGAGTTTGAGAAGTGCCCTGGACTTCCTGGTACGGGACCATGGACATTTTCTGTTCCAGTCTGCCCGGCGATTTGTGACCGAGGAGGAGCCGTCGAGTTGAGAGCAAGGTGAGCCTTTTGGGGGAGTTTGTTTGCGCCGGTGCTGCGGGGTGACGCCGGAGCGGATGGGAACTTGCCGAGCTCCTGAAATGCATCTGTCAGTGGAAACGGCGGCGTTACCGCGGGGCTTGAATGACGGTAGCCCGCAAACGGTGGCTTTTCGGAGTGAAATGGAACATGGCGCCGGGGCTTTTCTGGACTGCTTCGGGCGCCCGTGTGAGATTACTCGGGTTGCTGTACGTTTAGGGGAAACGGCTCATTGTGTTTTATTACGGTAAACTTTCAGCTTATTTGTATTCACCGAGGCCTACCTAGCCAAACCCCTCCGGTGTTGAGCTAGCAGAGTAGCAGAAGGTAGCTTCCGGTGGCATCCTGCAAAATAAAACTAGTACTTAACGGTGCTTTAAACGAGTAAATTAGCGACCATCGACCCCCAGATATGGCTTACATTTACGTTTATGGTTTCGTATTTATAATATTGTTAATTATAAAATCACAGTTATTGTTTTGAAGATGTTTACCGCTTCTCATGAAAGGAAACGCATCTATACGTGTCTGTAAACAAAGCTTAAAAATCACCAGAAGCAGTATATGACTACCTAAAGACTCTTTTTAACCCTAATACCTAAAGCTGTATCGTGAACTTTACTTTTAATTAACTCTGTTCGGTGTATGGATGTGGGTTTTCGAGGCGGTACATTTTATTTTGAATATTAAAAACGCTCTAATTCCGGTTGCAGTTCAGCTGATTGTTGCTACGTTACCTCCCGCAGCGGAATCAATACAGACTGAGCACCAATCACGGCCTTCCCGGTGGCTGTCGCCTCGAGATCTCAGGCTTCTGATTGGGTGTGGCGGCCTGTCACTCATTTTGATGCCCTCCGCGGTGCTCTCGCCTTCAGAGCGTTAAAATTATTCACTTGTTTACATCGTGAAACTGGAAAATATGCGGATAGAAGTGGGTTTTTTGGGGGGGAATGTGTTTTATAAGGCTGGGCACTGTGTGATATATCCTGCCTCAGGGGAGAGGGGTTCATCAAATCCGAAAATTCATTCAGAAATATGCTAAAAACGGAAATAAAAGCGAATTTGCTTTCAAAATAAAAGCGAGAAGCCTGTCAGTACCACGGTTAAAAGAGTTGAAAATATGGAAAATATCATGATATGTATTTTATTATATATTTTGAAAACGAACTAAATTAGCATTTTTTAAATTATTTATAAGTTTGCAATACAGTTGTGCTTCACAAGTCTTTCTGATTAAAAAAAAAAAAAAAAAAAAAAAAAAGAAGTGTCACAGCTTAAAAACAGTGTGTAAGAGAAAGTTTCTGAAGAGCCCTTCCATAAACTGACAGGTATGAAAGCTAGAATGAATTCGTGGCAAAAGTAAGGGTTACTAAAGGAAAAAAACAAAACAAAACAAATGT
>VVAS01065395.1:0-16108 GCA_015103295.1 Ptychochromis oligacanthus
CTCATGAACACTGACCTTAACTGACGCAAGTGAGGCCTGCAGTTCTTTAGATGTTATTCTGGGTTCTTTTGTGACCTCCTGGATGAATCGACGATGCACTTTTGTTAGGCCAGCTACTCCTGGGAAGGTTCATCACTGTTCCGAGTTTTCTCCATTTGTGGATAATGTCTCTCACTGTGGTTCACTGGAGTCCCAAAGCCTTGGCTTTGAGACTCTTTCCAGACTGATAGATAAAACTGACTTAGTTTCTCAACCGTTCTTGAGTAGTTTGGCATGATGTGTTGCTTTTTGAGATCTTTTAGATCTTTTTAGATCTTTTTGAGATCTTTTACCCTACTTCACTTTGTCAGACAGGTTCTATTTAAGTGATTTCTTGAGTCAACAGGACTGGCAGTAATCAGGCCTGCGTCTGACTAGTGAAATTGAAATTAGCTTTCAAAAAAATGTGGTTAATCCCAGTTAATTTATGATTTAATAAATGAAATCATCATTTAAAAACTGCATATTCCATTTACTTGGATTATCTTTGTCTAAATTATTAAAGTTAGAACATTTAAGTGTGACAAATATGCAAAAAAAGAAGAAGAAATCAGGAAGGGGGCAAATATTTTTTTCACTGCACTGTTATGGTTATACTGCCTGTGTGTATGATTTTGTTTTTGTCTATTTGTTTGTGTGCGCACATGTCATAACATGAATGCTTGTGCTATAAATATACGTGTAGAATCTATGTCGCTTTCTGTGTCTGAGTGCATGTTTATGTCTGTGTGTGTGTGTTAGTGTGACTGACCATGAACACACTTGGATCACCTTAGAGACTGTCAAGCAGCCTCAGGCAAATGCCGTCAACAGATACTTAGAATTAGAGCCAGTATGTACCCCACTGGTCAAACTACAGATGATCAAAAGGCAAACCTCTAAAGGCCTAACTGTAATATCTGTATGTCTAGCCCAGATGCATTTTTTGAGAGTTACGGAATGTGTGTAGTGTGGAGCCTCTGGCAGAGATACAGTGGACTGTGTTGATCAGTGGCACTGGATGAGAGTTGTGTGCCTCTGACAGCAGTGAGGTGGTAAACAGCATGGAACAGAGGAGCCTGGTCTCCCATGGCCCTGAGGAAGTCCACTGCACGCTCCAGCAGGAGCCAAGGGAGAGAACAGACAGTCATTTCGCGGCTGCTCAGAAACTCTGAAATGAGATGAACTCAGAGGTCTCTCCCTGCAGCAAGAAATGCTCACGGCATGCATTTCTTTATCCATATCCTCCCCCAAAGTGCCACGGAGAATTTTGAGTCTTTGAGTGAGCTTAGTGGTTAAGGGAATAAGCAGAAAATGGAAATAAAGATGCCAAGAGAAAGGCTGTCTATCATTTTCACTCAATGCTCAGACCTAGTTTTATTTGTCAGCTCCATCCTTCTTTTGCCAGATTTTGTGACTAACAGAAGCTGTGAAAGGTTTAGTCAGATAATTACCTCACGACTGCCTTAGGTTTTTGCTGAGAAAAAGCTTTTCAGAAAGTTTCTTCATTTTTTTATAGTCAGTCATAAACTACAATTCTGCGCATCATAAAATGTCTTTACATCGCTGTGGTACTTTTTAAAAAGCTGTCTCTCTTTGGTACATCACTCATGGATGAAATACAGAGGTCCAAGGTCACCCACTCTATGGGCACATAGAATAAATGTAAAATAAATCAAAGTAAGTGATTGAAAATCTGTTATTTCATCTTCCAGATGGCAGAACCATGTGAAAGTTATATTTTATTTGCCCCCTGCAGCCATTTCACACAACTAAAAAGGACAACTCTGTGGGTCCTCCATAATAACAGGTTGGGGAAACTACAGGAGATAAAAGGTTTATGTGGTGAGAGAATTTTCAGTTAGAAACACACTCTTGACGTGCAGTTGAATTTCTTTGAGCAAAGTCTTATGGTACTGGGAGGTCAACAGAAGTAAATTATCATGTTGCACCTTCATTTAAGTGTATCTCCCTGCTGAGGACAAAACCAAAACTCCATATAATATTTCAGTTTGAGTGAAAAATAGATTTCAAAACTCACTTGTTCCAGAATATCTGTGGGTCAGTGCCAGTGGAATTCTTAAATCGGCTTTATCATCATGAATTACATGAGCAGGATAACCTTTGATCGCCTTACTGTTTGCAATGGGAAATTAATAATAAAAGTAAGAGGGCATTATGTTCATCCCAAGGACAGAGAGACTCCACACAAAACCTTTCTTCAAAGAATTCCAAGAAGAAGAACAGCCATAAATGATATAACTGTCTCTTTGCTTTTAAAAGATTTTGCACATGAGCTTTGTTTTTCAGCTCCTTAGATGCCACATATATGTGGCTACAATAAAGCAAGGTCACATACTCATATATCACATCTAAATGGATATTAAAGCACCGATTTACGATAGATGTTATAGAATCGCCACTAGATATAACGCGTTTTTAAACTTAGAACCAGTCTATAAGTTGCTAACAAGACAGCACCAGTGGTCACTGTCATATCTTTTCTCCTTCGTGTTTTCAGTGTTTTTTCCTTTCCCTCAGTTGCTGTGCACTTTTATCTGTCTCTCTTTATTTGTGTATTCCAGTCTTGTGGTATACTTTTGAACAATAATGTGTACTACTTTTTTTCAATTGAAGGTTACATATAAAAGCTCATTATATATGTCCTGAAAGGTAAATGATAAAAAAAAAATGCCCTGCAGAGATTCTTCCATGTAGAAAATATATACATAACAAGACATCACTTTCTGTGGCACCCCAATGGTCTCAGCATGGCCACCCTGATAAAAATTGTCTGGCTCCACTGTTGAACAGGAGTGGGTGTTTCTCAACAGTTAGACATGGTTGGTTAGGGTTAGAGGGAGAACGCCCACTCATGTTCTGCAGCAACTCCTTACTCCATGTCTGTAGATGTAGTCTCTCTTTGGACTTTGTTTGAACTGTCTGTGAGCTTTCAAGCCACTTTTAGTTATGGTTTACTTTCTTCCCAGCATTTCTTATCATATTCTGTAAATTTTATTACATTTTATTTGTATTTATTTATTTATTTATTTATTTTGGTGCATTCTATCCCGACTGTCTGCTATGCATGTTCTGCATTTGGGTCCTCATTCCTCCACTCATCATCGCAATGAGCCACTTTTATTGGTTTCTTGCTTGTGTTTTTTGTTTTGTTTTTTCCAGTGACAACAATTTAGCATTGTTTAGCAAGTATTGACTGGCGAGCTGATGAGGTGATATTGTTTTATAGACGATGTTTGAATCTTAAAGTGTTATGTTTGTGTCACTTGTAATAAAACTGACATTTTTACTACACAGGGTAAGGATGTGCACACAAAAAAAATCGGTGTAAGAATATAAAATAAGGGTCTTTTTCTGTGACAATAAAACTTTGGTTAAAGCACAAAACCAACTTCAATTCAATGACACAATGTTACATTATATACGGTAAAGTATAGATAGATATTGTACTGTATGGCAACAGGACCCACTAAAGGTCAGCACAGCCATTATGGATGATTCTATTTGGGCAGATGTGTACATCTGTTGCAGATCTATTTTTAGCTTCGCTGTCATACATTTGCTTTGTCTTTCTTCTTCCATCGTCATTCTCTCCATAGTCTTTGCCTCCTCGACTGCAAGTATCCACTGACATATAGCAACATGCAGCCACAATGACATTTATGCCACAGTCTAGCACTTCCACATTGATTGGTGTCCTTGGAAATCACTCAAAATCTCTCTCATACTTTTGACCATCCAGATACCATTTAGCTCACAACCTGCCCTCTCCTTATTTCTTAATATTAACATTAATCTGTTTATCATAAGGGAAAATTGGCTGAGCTCTTTTGTTGATATAGATAAAAACGGTGCAGTAAGAAGACTGTTACATAGCCATAATGGTCTGTGACTGACCAAGGACTGTAATGACTACACTTATATAGTTCCTCTCCTAATTAACTCTATTAGCATTTGGATGAGGGCATTTGTTCTTACATGCATTGGTATTCTTATCACATGTCCTGGTGTCCAGAAAACAGAACAGACTCTCAGAGAAAACCACTCTGTTGATGAGAGCAGATCAATATCTAAGCTGTCTATTATTATTATCAACCAAACTGGGAACCCAAAATGATTTTCCCAAGTTAATGACCTTTCCTAAATATCAGCACAAGAGAATTGGCTTTTTTTTGTTAGTTTAGATCGATCTGACACAGATTGTGTGGCCCTGAACAAGTTCATTGTCATCATACTGGTCCAGTTAAAATAAAAACCATCCCTGACTGTGATCGCTGCCACCTCCAATAAAATACCAGAGCATGTGGCTAGTCAGGCAAGAGAAGAGGTCCACTGAAGAAAAAACGAAATAATATATATATATATACACATTTTTTTTTCATGAGTAACTGCAGCTGATTTGCATGCAGTGTTGTAACTTAAGGTTCACATTGAATGGGTAGTTGTTTTTTAACCACCCAGCTTAGCGGTTCATGAGCATCATATTGGGCATCATGCCTTGCAACTTGGCAGCCTGGCATAGCTCCCCTGGACACTAGCAAGCTCTTGTTGTTTTTATATTCTCACTTCAGCAGCAAGAGCCATCAAAGATAAAAGCACAGTTGCTCTTTGTCACACAGAGACAACAGTCATGAAATTTTAAAAGCTAGAAGTACTGATCTAGCAGTGGAGAAAAAAAAAAATTAGTCCCTGAGCAGAACTTAAATTCACTGGTACAGATTCAGGCAAATAAAATGTATAAGTCCGTCTAGTGGACAGATTAGGATTGCTACAGTGTCTCTTATGGATATACTATAAACTACAATACACAAACAAATGAACTGGCCAATGCAGACCATAAAATAAAATATACATCATTTAGCCATAGCAGTAAAACCACCAAATATGGTGGACTTCACAAGACCTTTAAAAGTGTGGTATCAGGCACCAAGACATTAGTAGTAGATCCTTTAAGTGGCTCTGACTTGTTTTTCCAGACACTCCACAGATGCTTGATTGAATTGAAATCTGAGGAATTTGGAGGCCAAGTCAACGCCTTGAACTCTTTGTCATGTTTTTTTCCCAAATCATTTCTAAACTACTTTTGCAGTGTGACAGGGTGTATTATCCTGTTGAAAGGGGACATCAGCATTGGATAATATCAATGCCATGAAGAGGTGTCTAGTACATCACAGTGACTTTGCCTGTTTGCCTTTTTTTTTTCCCATAGTGCACCCAACTGCCATTTCTTCCTCAGAAAAAATGATGCACATGTGATTGGCTGTCCACGAGATGTTAAAGCTAACGTGACTCATCACATCAGGTCACATTTTTCCAGTGCTCCCTTGAGTACCCATGGCCCTGTCACCAATTCACCGGTTGTCCTTCCTTGGACCACTTCTGTTAGGCACTGACGAGTGGGAACCCCCATAAGACATACCGTTTTGTAGAAGCTCTGACCCAGTCATCAAGGTAACACAATGTGACCATTGTTAAAGTCATTGAAATCATCGCATTTATTCCTCCTTACAATAGATCAGCTTCAAGAACGGACAGTTCCCTCGATCCTAAATATATATCACCCTTTTACAGATACCATTGTAACAAAATAAAAAAAAACAAAAAATCCATATGCTCACTTCACTTGTAGGTGTTGTGGCTTATTGGCTTAATTTTTACCAGCTCACTGAGATATCTCATCTGTGAGATTAGCCCAGAATGTTTCAGAGTACTCAAATAATCAGAAGTTTTGATTAACTGAGGTAACATGTCAGAAATCACATAAAATGTCCACATAATTTCTCCAAAGACATCCCTAAATTATTTGCTTTAGCTGACTTAAACCATTGATATTCATCTCATTTTCACATTTGATAAATGACTGACATTTTTGTATCATAAATGACATGAATGCATCAAATCTGGTAAATTCTGGCAGCCAATTACTTTAATACTTAATTTAACAAATGATTTTGTCTTCAAAAGAAGACAAGCCCAAACAAGAACACACTACCAAAGAAACAGATGCTTTACAAAACTGTCAGTCGCTTTCAGAGTATGTACATGAGCGGATCCTCCGATCTCTTTCAGCACATTACAGTCTGTAAATGGCTACGGTCCCTGTAAATGGCTACAGTCCCTGGCTACCTTCGTGTGTAGCCCAAAATCTCCCCAAGTACGCTGTTCATAGCTGGGCAATCTCTCCAGGGCTCTCATTCACAACTCTGCATCACTGTGAACTCATTTCTAAGCCACACAGGATGTTTTGCGCTCCTCATTCAGTCAGAGATGAGATGGCTTCAAAGGTCACACTGTTTTCTGTATGAGAGGTCTGCTGTGCTCACAAATAGAAATCGTGAGTCTGCGAGCCTCCAGTGTTTTGTGCGTAAATGTATACAGGTCAGCATGTGTACTAAATGTGTATCACGTACCTGTACCTTTGTGTGGAGATGCTGCTCTAGATGAATACATCAGAACAAAGCATGGACCTCCTTTATAGGATTTGTGTGTGTGTGTATGTGTGTATTTGTATGTGTGTGTGTGTTCCAGATCTTCACACAGCCCCCTGTAGAGATCAGTGGGGCATGCAGAGGAGTGCCTGTTCCTACCAGTACACGCTGAAGCTGAGCTGACAGCGCACACTGTTCAGTGATTCGGATATGAAAAGGAATATTGGGCAGCTTAAGGGGGTCTTAGAATTCCAAACACATGGTCCCAAGTCACTCTAGTATTGTCTCGCTTGATGTTACCGATGCCACAAAGTTAGCAGTGGACATCTCTGGATTACCACTCTCACTTGTCTTGATATAACAATTCAAAGCTATTCCCAGAAACTACCCAAACCTGTGTGATGCCCTCTATTATTCACTCTCTCTTTCAAATTCAAATTCAAATTCTCTGTTTTCACTTCATGCATCTTTTCCCTTCATGCATCATTTACTGTCTTCTGGAGAACTGTCCTTTTCATCTAGTGCTTGCGTCTCTAACTACTGTAGAAAACATAAGGTCAGAATGACACTGTTTGCTAATACCTTCAAAAAAAAGCATAATTGTTATTGTAAGTATTGGTAGCACTTTGTATTACAGCTCAATAATAAAAAGGTAAGTATCCAAATAATATCCAAGTAACTATCTTGTATCAGCAGTGGTTATAGCTGAGTAATATTACCCTGAAATTTATGAAAATGGGTAATAATCCTAGTTTATGTCCCCATCATTCTTCTTTGTTTGAAGGTAACAATGTAAAAAATTATGTTTAACATTGTGGCTTATTACCTGGAAACATGTACGGTAATTTCTTTATAATAACCGCGAATCGGGGCTGCAAAATGCCCGTTTCTATCTAATTACGTATTAATAACCCATTAAAGCAAACTTCAAGATATATGATGATTACCTGGAAACAATTTGTGGTAGTTTCTGTGTAATAACCAGTAATCAGAACTGCAAAACGCAATACTGCGTGTTTCTATCTAATTCTATATTTATAACCTATTAAAGTAAACTTGAAGAAGTGTGACGATTACCTAGAAACATGCTGAGTAGTGCAAAATGCAAAGCTACATATTTCTACTACATTTCATAGTAATATTTCATATAATTCAAAACCTAGGACCAGAAAAAACATGTTTTAATTTGCTAAATATAAATATTATAATCATGAATCAAACATAAGTGTTATGGCTATTTTATATTACACCACTGGGAAGTTAACAATTCATATATAGCTATACAGGCTGAATCATGGTCTAACTTCAAATCATAGTTCACAAAGGTTTATTGACGTGCAAATACAAAATGGCGTGGCTCTATGAACACTCCCTGATCACATCATAAAACCTATATAGGGAAACAAAAACAGTAAATTACCATACTTTAACATCTTGACCATATGACAGCTCAGCTTAACTAACCTTTTCCTAATAAAACAATTTCTCTTTAAATGAATTAGAGTTTATATTAATAATAACATGTATTGTTTAATACTATTGTAATGAACTTACTAAAGATAATATTTGGTAAACAGTTATTTAGGAAATCTATTTAACTTAAAATGAAATAGTGAAACCACATCAGTCAGTCAGTGTAGCAATGCAAGAAACATCACTTTCAGTGGAAGTGTTAAGATAGCAGTCAATATAGTTCAGTTATAGCTGAGGTAGAAGGCAAGTTTAGAGAGAACTAACAAGTTACAACAAAATGGTAAGTGGTGACTAGTGTAAAAAGCTGCTGAAGTGAACAATTAAAAAAAAAACTCTTGTTCCCACCCACACTCTTTAAACCCCAAAGGTAGATGTCCAATGATATAAAAACATAACTTTTTTTGTGTGGCTAACAGGTTACCATATTGTTACCAATATATTACTATACTATTACTAATTGGTTTTGCCTCTTAGGTATATGTTTGTTTACACATTATCACCCTCAGTTTTGTTTCAGGACAAAAATACTGCAAATTAATTTGTTAATAGCATTTTAACTGGCTAAATGGATAATCAGCATTTCTTTACAGTATTTGTACATGTGGCAGCCGGGTGTGGTTTGTAGCTGGGCTGTAGGAGGGAGAGGTGGGGCAGGATGGCTGAGGGCACGGCGCCAGCGGGGAGAGCGGCACACCTGGCGTGCAGCGACTAATTATGCTCTCTCCCTTATAGTAGGAGCAGGGCCGGAGGAGTGTGTGGCTGGCAGTGGACACAGCAGGATGCTGGGCTGTCTGAAAAGACAGAGGAACGTCAGCCGGGCAAAGCATTGGAGTTTCTCTCTAGTCTGTAAATACCTTAAATAAAGCACACGTGTGGCAAGAAATGTGGCTTGAATTCTAATTTTTTTCAGCATTAATTCTTCTATTTGTCTCTTTTCTCCTACTTTCTTTTCTGTCAGCCTATAGCTAAACCCTGGAGAAACATGAGCTCATTTCCCTCAGGTCCCCATCAGCACCACTTTACAGAGACTGTGCAGTGACACCCCTCTGCAGTACAGCCTGACACCCTGTCAGTCACATGCATATAAAAGCACACAAAATCACGTGCATAGTTTCATGCATGTACATGTTAAGACTCTAGATATAAGGGCAACATGTACACTGTACATTGAATAGAATTACAGGCCCACAAAAACCTATTTATAATGAAATACTACAGGCAGTATCATAAATTTACTCTGTATACATACAGTGCCAAAGAAAGACAAATGCAAACAAAGACTCATCCATACACCAACACTGAGGAAGAGTGGATCCGTCCCCAAACACAGACGACACAGACTTTGTATGGCACGCTGAGAGGAAGTGTACAGTGGCTGTCACAGCTACTGTCACGGTCAGCTGCCTTTCCCACTGTGCTCTGCTCACTATAAACCCAGTCTACAACAGTCAATATTTACAGCCAGCCAGTGGAGATGATCCCCATTGCTAAAACCAACCATTTTACTGCACCTGCTGCCTGGCTAATTAGACACATTTGTCTTTCATTTAGCCAAGCTTGAAGTGTGGGAAAGCCGTCAAAGAAAAGCAAGCAGCAGCCGTCATTTTCAGTTTCACTCAGTGACTTGAGCCATGGGAAAAAAATCCAAAAAACATCAGCAACTTTTTTGCCCTTTCTTCATGTCTGAATATGTGAAGGAAATCTGGTAAATTGGTTGTCAGTCTGCTAAGGTAGCAAAACATAAATTTTAATGCTACAATAAAGCTTTCAAAAGAGGTTTTTTCACAATATCCCAGTTGTTCGATGTTTATCTTCTAGCAAATAAACAGCATAGTTTACAAAAGTTCCCCAACAGTCAGCTTTTAAATCATGCATATCATATTTTACCATTTTTGCTTTACTATTGTTCATTGATTATTTGTCTTTGAAATGAAAGGTATAGTTGTGACATATTACCTCTGACAAGATTTTGTTTGAATTTTAAAGTGTTCCGCTGGTGGATTTCTATAGTTCCCAACATGCCAATGTATGCTGATACGGTTACATTTTGGCTAACTTGTTAAAAAACAGCTGCCTGTTTACACACAATGAAGTGTTTCTGTCCAATCAATCTTTGTTTCGTGCTAGGCATGTACAAGAGCTTAAATGTTTATCAAAGCTTTTTCACTGGAAACTGCCACCTACACATTTGAGTTATAAGACACAAGTAAATGTTTAGGTTGTAAAACTAACAGTCACACTAGGGAAACCAGTAGTTGGACCCACGGTACGACCAATATTATTGCGACCACGTGCAATGAACTTGTAGCCTTTAACTTGCAAAACTTCAAAGACAGGGACCAGGTCTGTGACCTCTTCAAAGCAACGTTGGTGCATCACGATGCTGATAAAACGGCAATAAAATGGAATTAGTTAGCCATCAGTTTGCAATTGAATAGGGTCTAGTTGTCAGTTAGATGCAAACTGTTTGTTATAATATGGTGTTTAACTGTTAAAAATGACAAAAATCAGAAATCTGTTGCTGTCTACATACACAGAAATTCACATTAAACAGAAATTCACATTAGCTACTTACATTCAGAGTCCAGCCAGAACCTCATAGATCTGAAACAGAAATTCCTCCACAAATAGTGACATAGTTGCTGCAGGACAGCGATTTAACTGCCAAATGAGGTGCTCGGCAACCTTGCTTTTATATAGGAATATAACCACAATACAACTAGCTTACAACCAGTTAAATCGAGTCCCCTACTGCAAAGAGATGCATTGCAGACAAGTGGCATTCATTGGTGCAGACTGACTCAGGTTGTTTGCAATGTGTTGGTAATCTGTCTACATTTACAAATTAGACGCCACTTATTTGCAAACCTTTGGCAATCTGTCTGAGAGTGACTGCAGTCAGTCCGAACTGGACTGAAACAGTCTGGAGACAGGCTGCCTCCCACCAGGCGATCTGTGCAATTGACTTGCAATCAAAAGTGGTCACCCAGAGGTTGAGGGCGTTGCATGCTCAACCTCTGGGCAACCATTTAGTTGCTGCAACTACTAACAATCGATCACCAAATGCGAAAAAATGAAATGCAATCACCGGGCAACCTCTGATTTTTCCTAGTTGCAAGGAGGTTGCTGCCCTATTTTTACTCTAGTTTGACTGAGCCACAAAGAATGGTCTGGAGGATGGATGGTTAACATGAATGTAATAACATCAGCTGTGATCTGGCCCCCAGCTTGCATTAAAAATGTGTTTGAAAGTGACATTAGTAGTTTAACACCATGAGGATTGTGGAAATAATAATTTTCCCTTTGCTGCAATTGCACAACATATCTGCAACCTGTTGACTGTAGAACAAAGAGTTTGGAGTCTTAGTGATATGAATTGCCTGCTTGAATGAGCAGTGTTGTTGTAAATCTCCAGTTCATTCTCTTTTTCATCTCTTGTCCCTGTGTCTAAACTCTGATTATCTTTTGTCAATGCTCCTCACAAATTTCGGCCCTGGTGAGTCTTGTACCACTTCACTCTACGTGAGCCAGATAAAAATCACACACGTTTGAAAATATCTTGTCAGCCCACAGTGCAACACTTTGCTCTCCAGAGCCTGTTCACACTACAAAATAATCTGCACAGGATGCCAGGATGGTCAACTCAGGTGTAGAATTACTGTTAAAACCATCTGGTGTGACCTTGGATCCAAGCACAAATGGGAGGTTTCTGGTGTGTAATAATCATGCTGAGATTGCAGGGGCCGCAGCATCCTTCACCTTTTTTTTTCTTTCTTTTCTCTCTGTCTCTCTTTGTCAGACACTATAACCAGAAAGACCCTATGTTTTCACTTTTCAGTTTAACTCAATTTCAACATTTCAAATTAACTTTTTTTTCTAATTGCGATAAGTGCTGTGGGCACTAGCAGTAGGTCTATAGATGCTTGGGGGAAAACTTGCTTTTAGGACCAATTTGCTATAACAAAATGACCTCAATGAATTTATCTAATGGGCAAAGTAAAAACAGAATTTAAATGAATTTCCTCATTATTCATGCTCAATGTCTCAATAATGGAGCAATTAACAGAGGCTCCTTAATTGCTGGAAGCAATTAAAGCTGTGAAATTACATGTTCAAATAGTGTTGGGCAGTGGGATCAGACTGGAGACATGATTTAATTAAGGTGCTCATTATTAAGGAACTTATCTGCAATATCTCAGTAAAGATATGAAAGTAAGGAAGAATTGTATATTGTATCATCTCAGAAGAACAAACTTCCTTTTTGCTTTCTTAAATTTATGTCACTTTCCCCTATTTATCTCCTAATATTGTTTTATTGTAATTGCACGCCTGTCTGCAACAGTTGCTGAACTCCACAGTGGGAGACTTGTGCTTTCAAAGGGATCCGAACACACTAATGAAAACACAAATCTCGCACATTCCTGCGGCTCTAAAACCACACTGATGGGGATGATATTAATGGAGTATTTTGCTACCAAGAGAGAATAACGAGAAGACAAAGTGTAGTTGTAAAATAGACACCCAAAAACAAATGGAGCTTACATGTAATAATGATGTGAATTGGGGAAAGTTGGGTTGTTTTTTTTTCCTTTTCATCAGCTTCTAAACTGGTCTAAACTTTTTTATCACCCACATAAGATAATTCTGGTGGAGGAAATAAAATGCAAAACAGAAAAAGGAATTGAGCGGGGGTGTGGCACAACACACCACCAAGAAAAATTACTGCAGCTCCACAAACAGTGGAGAGCAGACAATCTGTTTAAGATACAGTCTATGCAGCTACAGTAAACTGACAGCATCCCATCCTTCGATCACTAGTCAATATCACAGTTGGCCCCAGAAATATTTATTAAAGTGGGGGAAGAGCAGATTTTTTTTTTTTTTTTTTCATTCACTATGCGCACACAGGAAAAGGCGAGAGGGAAAAGGGTGAAAGAAATTGGCACTCAAACAAACCTGGATGGATTCTGTGCAGTTAATTAAGATAAAACGATTCAATTCTAGAGAGATTGAGGCAGTGATTCAGCGTGCGTGGCACGTGGGGGCCATTCTGATTAGCAGCCAGCCAGCGCATTCCTCGACATTTTGATGCGAGACAATCTTTTGCATTTTCAATTACACACTCCAACAGCCCTCTAACTACCAAAACCAAGCTCATTTGCATGATTGAAATATAATTATGGTGTGCCAAAAACACAGTTCTGTTTTGGTTTCTGTTACAATCCTTTTCACCCTGCCCTGCTTTCTTGCTGAAATCAATCTCCGGCGACAGGACTATGAGCAAACACATTGAAGACAAAAGTTTGGCTCAAAGGAAAATAATAAAACTAATGAGAGCCTTTTTGAAATAGTTTGAATATGGGACACAAACTGTAACTGAACTGTTATTAACCTAACAATGCAGTAAATGTCCTGATAGAGTTAATTGTCATTACTTTTTCTAAGTAGTACCAAAAGGTATGAAATAGAAGGATGTAAAATATATTTCAAATGTATTTCAGATTTCAGAAGGCCTTTTATTCCAAGTGTTTTGGGGTGCCACCCTCAGCCCTGACTTATTGTTAGTGCCTCTTTGAATGGCTGCTTTACCTAGCAAGGCGAGCTGTAACATCTTCCCGGGTGATGGAAATCCATCTTCACTACAGCCCCAAAAATCTGGGGTCATGCACAAAGTTTTTCATCAAAGGTTTTCACGAAGATGGTCCATGAACACTCATTCATCAAATGAGTTCAGAAGTGAGCAGCAGTTAAAGTAAAGAGCCAAAAAGGTAAGAAATAATGTTTGTAAACTGAAATGATAATTTTGCCTTTAAAATGCCCATTTGAAGCAACCCGAGTTGTCTGAGTTGTCCATTTACAGCAATCACAACCTTGGAGATCTTTGACATTCTAACTGTCAATTTGTTGAAGTAATTTGGAGGCATTTGTCACCATCCTCGCCAGGAAGGATCTCCCACTAGTTGGATTGGCTTGATGGGCACTTCGTGGGTGCCATACAGTTTAGCTCAGTAGGGGCTCAGTGACTCTGCTCCACTACTGACAGAATACCAGGTGAATGCTGCTTTTTATTTGTTCAGTGTTTCACAAATGTTCTTGTTTTTGACTGATATAACCCAAGATAAATTTTCTCTGTCAAAGTTTTTTTTTAACCTTCCTCTTTGCAATGCATGTGTTCTTGTTTCTTCATTTTGACCTTTTTTCTTACTGGCTAGTCTCAGATGACTTCATTTGCAACTTTGCCTGGAAGGCCAGCATCCATTAAAACCAGTGATTTGCGGGTACCATTTGAGGACCTGGGAGGCATTTGTTTGTTAAACTATAAGAGTTGTAGTTGTCTTCTTGCTTATTTGTGCACTGCTCAGTGGGCCTAAACCTTTGCTCTCTACATGTATTGTGGTTAGAGATAGTTTGAGCTGTTCTGTGAAGTGAGTTGCATACAGCATTTAATGAACACTTCAGTTTTTTGGCATTTTCCTGCACATAACAGCCTTCATTTCTCAAACCAATAATAATCTGATGAATTTCAGAAGAAAGTTCTTTTTGTTGCCATTTTGAGTCTATAATCAAACCCACAAGGGTTGATGCTCCAGACAACAAAGTCAAATTTATTGCTTCTTTTATGAGCACAACAGTTTTCAGCTGCACTGACATAATTGGAAAAGGGTTTTTCTGATGATCAATTAACCATTTAATATGATGAACTTGATTTAGGTAACATGGTGTGTCATTCGAACACAGAAGGGGTAGTTATTGAAAATGGGCTTCTGTATGCAATGCAGATAATCCATTAAATAATATAAGCAGTTATAATGAATGATTAATCATCAGTTTACTGATCAGTTTAATCTTATTTTAATTAAATACAGAGGTGATTTTCTCACATTTTTAATTGACCTCTTGAGTGTGTGTGCATGCACGTCTCTGCGTGTGATAGACAGAAAGAGAGAGAGGAAGTAAAAGACACTGGGGAGGTGCAGGGAGGAAAAAGTTAAGTGAGTGTTTTCTGACATGTTGACATGAAACTATTCTGTATGCCCCACTGGTTTTCCCTTCTGCTTAGTCAGGAGATTTATTAATAGAGGCAATAGAGGCAGAGCAGATGGCTGTTATGACACTGTCATATCTTTTCATGGGTCACTGAGCAGCTCCTTGGCATTAATCTGTTGTCTGTTAGCAGCATGCTGGTCATTTCCCTGCAACACACACACCTGTAAAGGCGAGGTTTTCTCACCTGCGTACAGATGGTATTTACAAATTTTTTTCAATTACTATCAGCTGTGACGAGTGCTCCAGTGAGCACTCAGCAACTGGATGCTTGATTATGTGTTTGCGTGTGTGTGCATTTCAAATGCACAGATTTGAACATGCAGGGTCAGTTCTTGTTTTTGTCATCGTACAATAAAGGTTAGGGATGTAATCTTTTATACTTAATGAGCAAAATTAGCAGCCAAATGTTGTTTATTTATTTCCCAGCTTGTGACAGGAGTGACCTGTGATAGAAGTGATTAGCAGGCAGAAGCATTAGCTGACAGCTTATTAGTTTCTGCATAACCAGTAGCATGAAATAAACACGCTGTATACACCTTTCAGGTACCCTAGTGTGATGTTCAAGAGCAGAATAAATTGTTGATAAGTCCTTCCTATCAACTACCTGACTTTATGCTGAATTTAGAATATGCAATACATTTACTGTTGCTACTGTAAGTATAGTTACTTCATAGAGCATAACCAACACAATGTATTGAGCAGGAGCATAAATAAGATGCCATATGGCACAAAACTTCATCTCCCAATTAAAAGTATAACCTTTTTCTTACCTACATGTTTAGGAAGAAACACACAATGAGCAATGCTTTAAATAAACAGATAATATCCACTTTAACCATAAATATACATAAAGCAGCAGTCACAGTAGTTCAGGTCACAGCTGTACTGTGCTAGGTTGTAGTTTGATATGTTGCCATCTGAGCACACATAGTGACAAGAAGTTATTTAAGACAAACTGGTGGATAGTAACTTCGTTAACACAGTATTATGACATACAATATATTACCAAAAGTTTTCGGTCGCCTGCCTTCACACACATATGAACTTGAGTGACATCCCATTCTTAATCCATAGGGTTTAATATGATGTCGGCCCACCCTTTGCAGCTATAACAGCTTCAA
>VVAS01065412.1:0-11408 GCA_015103295.1 Ptychochromis oligacanthus
GAAGGTCTTTTGGGCGCAATGGGTTGTGAGTACGATGCAGATAAGTGGAGGCTGTTCATTGACAGCTCAAAAGCCAGCCTAAAATCTGTCCTACTGCACAATGGCAAGTACTTTGCATCTGTGTCAACTGGCCATTCTGTCCAGTTAAAAGAAACCTATGACAATATGCAAATTGTGTTGGAGAAGCTGAAATACAATGAACACAAATGGGCCATATGTGGAAAAAAAATGAATTAAGTAATCTCAACTATTTTCTGGAAAACAGCAAATTTAATTTTTTTTTTTTTTTTTTATGCAGAATGGTGTAATAAAGATTTCAAGGTTTCCAGCTTCTAAATCTTCAAATTTTCTTCTTTTCCTTTCCGAATTTTTGATTATTTAGAGGTTTGGACTGATAATTTTGCAAATGTTACAATGACCTCACTTTGAACCCTGGGAATATTTTTTTAAATTTGCTTTATTTAGACCACCATTCAGGAGTGAAGCTGTTTTAAAAATAAAGCAAGCACCCTAGCCAAGTCTACAACCCACTAAGCTGCCAACCCATTCTTTCAATGAGCCAGTCTAGCATGAACCATAATATAGAGGCTGTTGATATGGCAAGGCTCCAAAATGCAATTTTGTAACTATTTTGCCCTGGAATACTGTAGCTTTTTCAGTTTCACTGTGATACATTTCCATACGGTCAGTAGGACAACACACTCTATATTATTATTTTATTTTATTTTGTTTTATTTTTATTTATTTTTGTATTTTTTATTCTTTATAACATTTAACATTCTCACTCTTGATGCAGAATTGGAGAAGATAAAAGCAGCCTGGATGTTCTTGGGGTTGGAAGTGGTGGAGGTATGTGATGAAATATAACAATTTGTGCAATATTAATTGTAGTAGCATACTGACTATTGTAGATCTGTGAGGCGTCTCCACAGGTTGGGAATATAGCTACTGCAAGAGGAGCATGGACAACAAGGGGGAAAAAATATGTGGTTTCTGAAGTGGAGCATGCCAGAAAAAGTTTGAGAATCACTGTTATAAAGCTCCACTTAAACTGATCACCATGCTCTTCATAGACGTGCAACAAAAAGAATTTATAATAACAGTATCTGTGGGGGCATTAGTAGATTAAAGCAAGTCACTGTCAAAGCTATTGCAGATTGCACTTGGCTCCACAAGTGATCAATATTGGCTATACATTACCTTACTTATTGCACAATGACATCAAACATCAAAGTCACTGTTAATGGTCAGAGTGATAAGACAATAGAAGTAGCACACACACTTGAGCTGTATATATTTGACATGTCTAAACTGAATGTGATTTCTATGTCACGATTTATTATTTATTTTTGTATTTTGCTATATTCCAATCAAATACGTTTTGGAGCATGTTCATATTAAGGCATTATGTGGAGCCACAGTTATTTGAAACTTTTTACTTCCTGATTTTGTCCAGGTGAGGTGGATGCTCAGATCCTCACTCTGCTGCAGTCTACATTCCCTGCTGTTCCTATTACTGCTGACATTGTGGAGGGCAGCTCTGAGCTCTCAAACAACTTCAAAGGTATTAACAATTCACATTCACACCACACGTTGAAATATTTTTATTCTTCAATTTTGAGATCATTTTTCTCTTGAGTCTCTTCTTCCCCTTTCTTAGAAGCAGTGGTATTAGCACCAGTAGCAATAGTAGTAGTTGTAGTTTCAGCTGACGTTTAGAGTTTCTCAAAATGCCTTTAAAAAGAATTAACTAGTTACTTTGTGCAGTGGTAAAATGGGTGTAGTCTGATAGTGAAATCAGCATGAATTTCATCTTGTGTTCATTTATCTTGCACTACCTGCTGATTGTGTAAAATATGCAAAAGTAGACATCATATCTGAAATTATTTGTATTGTATTGTTTGTATTCGTATATGGGAATAAACCAAAAAATACTGGTGCATGCTGATGCTACTTTCATGTGCATCATATGTTACTAGTCATAACACTGTGGACCGCTCAGCTACACAACCAAGAGCCCCTGTCAACCAAGAGCGAAACAATCATGCTTCAATACCTAGACTGTAATCACAGCTCTCAATATTTATTTTTTTTCTTTTCTTTACATGCTCTTAAAGTAGTACTTGCTCTTAATGGATGTCTAGCAGCTAACCTTTGCTTTGTATTGCAAGTTAATTAAAGTTAAAGTTTTTCATGTACATCTTAAAAGCTTTGGTAGCAAAGACTGCCAGCCTTCAGAAGATCTCATTTGGCTGGCACGTCATGACCAGTGAGGACTATGTGAAGCAAGTGAACACCAAGGGAGACATGAAGAAGTTTGACTTCATACACATGATTCAGGTATTATGACTTTGCACTTTTCACACACATGGCAAAAGAATTGTGGGTACCTCTTGTTGGCTTCTCTCCTTGCCTGTGAATGTGATGGGCTAAAGAGAACTGTAAACTATGAAGTATAAGTACTGAAAAGTATAATGGCAGTGTCTCACTATGTGTAAGCAATGAGATATATGTAGGTCCTCACTAAATCCTGCACTTCTGCTTGAATTCATTGGGGACCACAGTGAGAGCAAAGCATATTCTGACAAATAAGGGTGTAATTAGTGTTATAAATAGTCACACATCCTCTGACAAAAGTGTCCTGGCAGATGTACTGTAAATAAAAACACTTTGTTCATTCATTAAGCTTTAGAAAATTCAAATTTCCCCTTAATGTCCCCCTGTACAGATGATCTACTATGTGGATAACCTTTGTGAAACTATCAAGTTTTACCACAGCCTTCTTAAAGCTAACGGCAGGCTTATGATCATCATTGAAGTAGGTGAGCTGAACTTGATTTTAATTCTCTTTAATTAATTAGTCTGCAGTACAACAATTTAAAGGTGCCACATTTTGATTGTGTGAATGTATATCTTGTATATCTTGTATCTTGTAAAAGTATAAGACCATGTTTAATATAACTGAAAAGCAAAAAGTTTTACCTGGTTTGTTTTCTTGCTTTTAATCAAGAGCAACAACTTGTTTCAAACGTTTTTCTGTTTGTCCTGGAAGAATGGTGCCCTCTTGGGATTGTATGTTGTAAATAAAATCTGTAGATGTCTGAGCAGACAAGGAAATACGTCATGTTGAGGATTGTTGTGCCTACCCTCCCTCTCGAGTAAATTCTCAACTACTTTTCTTCTCATTTGTTTTTATTCTGAAATTTATGTGATTTTGAATATCATGATATCCAGCCAAAGGTGGATGGGACACCCTGTGGAAGACTTACAGTAAGGAGCTGTGTGTATGTGCCATCAAAGAGTACCGTTCATCAGCAGAGGTCATTGCCTGTCTGAAGAGCCTGGGTCTGAAATATGAGGAGCATTCAGTTCCCAACACCTTTGACATCACTGAGTGCTTCAATCCAGACAGCCCCACTGGAGAAAGCCTGCTGAGGTTCATGACAGGAAGAGACAAGTTCCACCAGTCCTTCACCCCAGAGATCAGAGCAGCCATGTTAGACCTTTTGAGGAAAAAGTGCAGCACTGAAAAAGATGGCAAAGTGTTGTTCGACAGCAATCTGAGTTGCATTCTCATTCATGCTTAAGTATATCTTGTGGGGAAGTGTTCATCTATTCTGATGGATCTGATGGATGTTCACTCTGTATGTTCAAGAGCAGCTATTTACTAACGAGATTTCAAAATCAATTAAAAAAAAAACAAACAATGGCAATATGACAGTGCAATGTTGCTTATAGGTTGTTTGCAGCAGGTTTAACCTTGTCTGTTATGAGTTAGTCTGTGCCAGTTAAAAACCTGGTCAAAGGTTATTTTATCAACTTATAAATGTGCCAAACCTGACCTTGTTTTTGTCTTTTTTTCCTCTTTTTATCTTACAGTATAAAATATAGGGACTTAGTACTTTATAAAAGTACTTTATTTATTAGCAAAATTAAGGAGACTTTTGGTATAGTCTCTTTTGGTGCTTTCAGATGTCTGTATGTCAGTAAACTGGGATAAAGAATGATTCTGAAGGGTATTAAATGCAACACATGCCAGTTAACAGTAACAACTGCATCCTGTGTTTGACATAAATTTTAAGCAAATAATAAGTACTTTTGCAGGGGTGAAGCAAACATTACCCAAAAAGTATTATTTATTTTGTAATATTAATTATTACTGATAGATGATACTAATCTTACTGTGGTGTCCTGGGTGCAGGTCATGGAAGTTCTGTCTCCATGAGTGTAGAGGTTAGCTGTGTTGATGCTGACCACTGTGTAAGGACAGGTAGGTATGATTAGTGTGACATTTATGCAATGTTCAGTATTTATCTTTGTCAGCAACCTGATAGCCATGAGGTTAGATTTCCTATCACATGAGTAGGCAGATCAAAGACTGGCCAACTGGGCATTTACTGCATGTTACATACCTGCTCTCTCTTGTTTGTCACTGCCTAATAAAGCCAAAATCCCCATAATAAAACAGGAGATGTATGGATATATTCCACAAAATTCTAATTTTAATCAAAATTATTGATGGGCAATGAGGTAGCTGTTGGATATAAGTTGGGCATGTCCATTACAATAAAAAGTTAGCATTACATTTTTTATCAAAAATTAGTTGTCACTGTCAACGTCATCAGTTGTGTAATTATATTGAGAAATGGTAGATCGACTACCTATTTTCTATACCCAAGCCAACTGAGTGCAAAGTTCCTGAGTAGATTGCATAGGGTTTTTCAGTAATTTTTTATGCTTTTATTTTTTAAACTTCTCCATGACGCTGTTCACCATTAAGCCAGCAGATGGTACTGCATGTTTGAGAATACGAATGAACATGCATTGTGCTTTGTTGCACCATCTCCAGTAGGTGGCATACTATCCTTACATTTAGTTAGGACATGACAGTTAAGGGTGTGAACACCAACTTTTATTAACCATAACAGTGAGCTTAATATGAAGAATTTAATTCCTGTGCTGCCACTGGTTATTTCACTCTTACATATTTCAGCTCCCAATCATCAGGCTAATACAGAGGCATTACTAGCATTGACGTTATGCCGTCTGCTGTGGCCGCATAAGCACAAAATCCTGTCAAGCCGCTGAGGTCTTGTCTCAGGCTTTCTAGCAAATGTATTCTGGCTGTTCATTTACCTCATTAGCTTTAATAGATCAGTAATTGAAATTCATCAGAAATTCTTGTCAGTGCACTCCCCCCTGATGTCAGTGGGCTTTCAGCACCTGCTCAGGCTCCATTACTGGGGGTCCTTGCTGGGCCCTCTCATACCACAGAGTGACAGGGCATTAGTCACAGAGATAATCAACCTCAATACACTGTTTGCCACTAATGTTCTTCAAGAACTATTTACTTCACGTGCCAGTTGGTGTCTTATCATAGTAGAAGTTCTCCACTAGATAAATGCGATGAAATTTTTACAGATCACCTTGTTGTCCAGGTGATTGATGATACTTAGAAGTGCCGAACAGCTGGGTATTGTCGTATTATTAACTGGATATTGTTTTTATTTACTTCCTGCCACCTGCTTATTAGCTGATGGCATAATGACAAGCCATGTCTCTCAAGGGTGTGTGGTGTATATTATCATTTGCTTATGAAACTCACTGGCTTCATATTATGCAGATGATGCAGAGAAAACTGTGGCTTGAGCCCGAAATACTAAATCCATAACTACTTTCATCCCACAGCGTACTGGTCAGATGTCAGATGTTGCAGTAAAATTTTAGCATGATTGAAGAAGCCTCCAGGTGAAAATCTTTTTCAGAAAAGTGATCTCTCTGGTTAGGCCATCTGGCGGGCAATCAGAGCTGAACTTCTGACTTGTGGCTCCAGTCTTTAGGGGTAATGAGGAAACAGGCCATGTGTTCAAAGTGTAACTATTGTTATGCCTTAAATTATCCTGATATGTGCTGTGCATCCTAATAGTAAGCTTGTTTTAAAATGATTTTGTGGTTGCAGCAAATGTCTTTGCAACGTGTCTACTTGTTACCTTTCAGTGCTGAGGCTTAGTGCAGAGAATATACTTCATTTCATTCAAGGATGCCTTAATTCTCCTGGAATGAATGAAGCAATGAACAAGTTCTGGTACCAAAAGTAAAAAAAAATATATATATATATATATATTTTACTACAAAAAATACAACTTACACAATTTTAACACAAAACTAGAGCAAGCCAGAAAAACAATAAAAAACAAAACAAAACATTATTCTTCATCACCAGCAGCTACCACCTTCCCACCTACTGCACCTAACACGTATAAAAGAATCTTGTTATTTTGTTGATGATAACTTCACAGCATTTGTTTTCACATTTAATAGGTGCTGATAGTGCACATGGCTTTGTTAGCTCATAAATATAACAACTTGGAAGGTAAAAGTATGTGTTTTGTTTTACATATGTGTGCCTTCATTGTTTTGTAAAATGGTTTTCTAATAATCTCATTGATATTATCTTATTCCAAAATGCCAAAATTGGTAAGGATTAAATTTAATCTTAGGCACTGAATACACATTTATGATACCAGCGCCTACATTTATTTCTAATGGCAAATAAATACAAAAGCAGTGATGACATTTTTGTATTTTTCTAAACTGAATTTACAGGGTTTGGCCAAATTGACTCGTCAGATGTCTATCTTCTTTAATAATATAGCTTCTCTGCTCTAGTTAACTCTGTATGGAGAGCCAGTACTGGCCCAGAAGCATCTTCTATCAGCCATCATGTCAGTGTGTAGCCCTCTTTGAGAAAGGAGCAGGACATAAACCGGTCCTAAAATACATCACACACACTTTAATGGGCAGAGGCTGCGGCTGGGCCTTGAAATATAGCTCTGATACCAGTCCTGTAAATGGGCGTCCTCTGCGGCATATTTCATTCTAGAGAATTAGTCCTGTTTAGCAGCTGCTGTTATATAGCAGCTGTCCTCCATAGGTCTGAGTACAGCAGAATATGGCTATTTGATTGACGATCCTCAGGACTTTTCTTATTTTATAATTCTGTCTAACATCAATTAGCAGTCAGTACAAAATAAGGTAGAAATTCCCATTGCAAAATTCCTCTTATTCTCTGAGTCCATGCAAAGTCCATTCTGCTGCACAGAAGGGATCTTTTAGAATCACAGGCTTAAATCAATCCGAGCCGATTAACTACAAATCAGAAAGGGTGGAATGGGGTGACTTTGCTCTAATCAAGTTTACCTTTGTCTGTCTCATTAATCTAGTGATTCAAGTCCTTATACACTGATCTACAGGACTGTTCCTGTGGGTGTGAATATGGAGAATTGCCAAAGATAAGATATGGCACCATATTTATTCTAGAAGTACCAGTAGTGGGATAGATAAAGCAGGCCAAACATGCCACTAATTGACCGCTTCTGTTCATATTTTTGATCAATTACAGATAACACAATACATTTGGTGAAGTCATAAATCATGCCATTTTAGACCATTTGTTTTTCCTCTACATCCTTAAAACTTCTGTTGAGAGGAAAAAGTTGAAATGAAAAATAGGCTACTTCAGAAGAATTCTATATGTGCCTGACAAACAGTGATAACAATTTTGTAAAACAACTTGATATTTCTCTAAGCCATGCTCTTTTAAGTCAATATTTGCTCGTTTGATAAAAAGAGGCACTGTCACTTACTCACTTTGTCAACTGGGAAAGTTCCTGAGGGCAAGATCCTCCTTAATTACACTGTGTGACGTTTACCCCTACAAAATGCCCCTCACAACGTTCAGTATTTGGGGCTGTGCTTGTCATTGTGTGGCATGTGGAAGAGAAAAAAAAAGAAAACCTAATGCAGAGTAAGATGTTTGCTCTTGAAGTTTTTGCTCAAATAGGATTTGTTTGATATGTTATGTCAGCTTTTATTAACTAACCAATTTCTCTGATATTCAGCTTACTCCCCAGCCAGAACTTTTGTTTATATTTAAAAAAAAAAAATTGCATACTTTGTTTAATGTTTATAATTCTTTAACTATGGATTTTGTGAAGTCATATGTTTAACTTTAATATATCCCAAGGTTTATAGCTGAATTGGTGATGTGAGTCAGTCTGCCTGAAAGAGCTGTTTCCCCTGCAAGAATTTAATTAGTCTGGAATTCAATGGAAAATAAATAAGTAATGTTTAGAGGTTTAGTGATGCTGTTCCAAAGGATAAGAAAGGAAATCTGCAGGAAACACTGAGAAATCATTGAGTCATGGCTTGGAAAATGCCAAATTAAAGATACTGAATATTGCCCTACTGACTATTGGTGACTTCAGTGTATCGACAGAGGCCTTTCAAAACCCTTATCATTTGAACCCTATAGATGATATCAGCTGTGCTTTATTACTGTTATTACTGAAGATGATGTCTTTCTCTCTCCTGCAGCTATATTAGTGCAGATATACAGGACTTGCAGTAAAAACTGATCATGAAACAGAGCAACCCTGCCAGAAGTTAATACCAGTAGCAAGGATATTTGTACTTAATCCTTGTCAAGAGAAAAAGAAAATAAGACCTTACATTTCCCTGCAGATCTGCCATGGCTTTATTATTCTTCATTGCATTAATCAACTTGTATCTCGTCTTTTGCTTTTATTAAATGCCTTTTCTGGCTCACATCCATTCATTGGATCTTAAATATCCTCCCTCTCATGGGTCTGAGCTTGATTGTGCATAGGAAATGAAGTTGGAAACTTTGGTGCTCTATTTAAAGTGCAAGTCCCTGGAGCGACCCCTCCCTGCCTTAATATCTCGGATCCTCGGGCCCTTAAATTTTATTTGGCCCCGTAGTGTTTCCAATAAAACCAATTATAAAGAAATGTTTTGTGAAACCATGAAACAGTTGTCTTTTGTATCCATAAAAAGGTGTTTACAGCCTTGGTAAGAATTTGAACACAATAAAGGTTGCTGATCTTGATCAGTCCCAGTACAGGTGTGTAAGGGTATTTGTCATCTGATTTTGAGTAACTGTGAAGCTATCTTGCTTTGAATCCCTATCTGAAGCTTGCTTGTTTAAGACAGGAAATATTTTAGTACTGTAGAATTCAATAGAGAGCATATGCATGTTGTTATAAAAACATGAAGGGATTTAGATTTAGAAGGTTGCTAGCTTTAGTATATAAAACACTCAAACATTTAGTTTGGAGCAGCGTTAGGGTGCAGAGAAAATCATGATAGATTAACAGATGTCACTCTCTACCTCAGTACATTTGTTGCAGCAGTACTTAGATATTTGTGTGTAGTATTTTTATTTTTTTTTTTTCACTCTCTCCTCACTGGATTCGATCCTACTTGCAAATCAATACAGGTATTGATGGGCGTCAGATAAAAACCATTATGGCAACCAGGTCTAATTCTTCAGCTGAATTGATTTCATTTTAAATGATCCATGTACATCCAGTGGAGCACACCACCACTGTGAGTGTGTTTTACCTTGACTTCATGCGAGAGAGACGTTATTCATCACCAAGAGAATGTCCCTTCTTCACACCCCAATAAAAAGCAGAGAAATGAAGCTTCTGTGGGTGCTGTCAACCCAACACTGCTTTATAAAGGATGACACAATTATATTTTACCAGCTCACCAAAAATGCTGACAAGCCCTGGTTCAATAAAACACAATTCTGTACCTAGAGAAGCATGCTGGTTTTGGTGCTATAGAGTCATACCTCATGAACTACAGAGTGTCACTGCACTGAAATGCTCATCAAATACATCAAACACATTTATTACAATTAAACCAAAAGAAGTGGGTATGGTAATATTAGGAATGCAAAGCAATATAGTGTATATAATTTTAGTTTTAAGGATTTCAGTCCTGTAATGCTCCAAATTCTTCCATGCTGCGAAATAGCTGCTATGTTCATAGACAAATTTGAACCCCATATTTTCTCACTCAGAAATAAACAGATGACATTTGCCTCTGAGCAAACAGAAGTTAATGCTGCATTACCGTCAATCAGTCAACTTGGAAAACATTTGTCTAAAGTATGATGGAGAATGTGTCGACAACATTAAAAGATGACTGCTTCCTAAACCTGAAATCTTGCATATTCAGAGACAGCCGGCATGATGCTCCAGACAGCCGACCGTCAACGCCCTGCTGTTTGACGCTTACTAGCGGCAGGATATTGCTGCTTCTTAGCGGACTGCGTGTTTTTTTCCTGGGAGAGAGACACATCTGGCCCTGGATAATCTCTCCTTAGTCTTCTCTGTGTAATGCATGCAAAGCTCTGCTCCATGTAATTCCCCAACTGCTCTTTTTCTCTTCCTTGAGTGTAAAAAGGCCAGTAGTATAGAGTATATTGTGTATATTGTTAGTAACCTGATCTTACTTTTGACCATGTAGGTAGTTTATCCACACAAAGGTCACATATACATACATGGGAGACAAAACAAGAATTTCAAAAGTGCAAATAGAGATGAGCAAGAAGTTTCCTGTTTTTGCAGCTGTGTTTTTTCATTCCATTTTCTAATGCTGAAAAGGATAAGCCAAATAAAAGCAAATGTGCTCAGGAGAGAAGAGTACAATACTCAGTAACAAAGTGAAGGCTGCTCAAAATGTGGTGGTATTATTATTCTTTACACAAGTAATATATAAACATGTCATAATTATGCTTTGTAACAGGAAATAAGGACAAATTGAGATTGAACATCATGCAATGTTAATGGTAATGAAATGTGCAGTGCGTAGTTGGATGCCTCGAGCCTTTGGATATAATATGTACTTGCACCCTCACTTGTTTATTTATTAACAGAGGAATTGTCTGCTTCACTTGCTATCACTGAGGCTTGACAGCTGCAGAGTCCAGGTGATGCATGAGCCAATATGTGGACTGGAGAGGGTTCAACGTCGCACATCAATATGAAAATCAGTTTCTGGCAGAAATAGCCCAGGGCAGTACATCCAGCACCAAAAAGTGACTAATCTTAGGGTCATAAACCCTGCACAAGACGCCCAGGGTCTTTTTTAGAGAGACAGAATTCAGAAATGCCATCATTTTCCATTCCACAAGCCAAGGACCTCATTCCTTGCATTAGCAGATTTCTTTTAATAGTGTGTGAAATGGCAGGGTTGCCAGAACTAAGCAGGAGCAAATAAAAGAGAGAGAGGGGGGATAGTGAAAGGTGACCTTAGTCTCTGGAGCGCCAGATTAAAACTTCAAATGCTCAGCCAGTGGCTCTCTTAAAGACGCAAAAAGACCATAGGCACAATGTTACAGTAGATGGAGGTAGCTGCCAAATATCATCTTCTTACAGAAAGGGATTATGTATTTCACAAGGCAATGGTGGTCCCATTGGTGGGAATATTAGTTCACATATTGTTCTGCAGATCTGCATATATTTCTGTTTATTTTTTTTTTTTCTTTTCCTGACTTTCAAATTTCAGAGCAGTGTTGTGGTTTTGAAAGGGGCACC
>VVAS01065451.1:6964-18508 GCA_015103295.1 Ptychochromis oligacanthus
CGTGAGAATTTGGCCTCATATTTTTTTTTTTTTTTTTTTTTTATTTTTTTTTTTGTTTTTTCTTTTTTTTTTTTATTCTCTTTTTTCCTCCCAAATCCTTTGTCGTGTTTTTTTTTTTTTTTTGCTTTTTTTTTTTGCATATTTCCATTTTAAAGTACACATGCTCACTGAAGACATTATTAAGATTTGCACACTCAACACTTTGCCCAAAAACATGCTGCCATCTTGTCTGCGGTAGATATTTTTTCTTTTGAGCTTAGTTTAAAAAGATATTGTCTATCATTCAGTTGGAAAAAGTGCATCTGAATCAACAAGGTAGCGGCCCAAGTAAGGAATCGAGTGGACTTCTGTGACTGTAGTGTTAATTTGATTCATTTTAGGGTCTTTACCCTAACATATAAAGCGCCATGAGGCGACTGTTGTTGTGATTTGGCGCTATATAAATAAAATTGAATTGAATTGAATTCACAGAGACTAGCTAGAGGAAATCATCCCAGATCTCAAGCACACAGGAAGGAAAAAATCAGAGAGTGGCAAGAAACATGGCAGAGGGCTTGTTGCTTTACTAACAACAGATGGTGCCACCCTGATCTCATTACCATGAAGAAATTTCTTTTTTGCAGAACACATATTAAACTGTTAGCCATGGGGCTACATCCAAATCACATACCCCAGGGGTTTTCTCACACTCAGTCTTGGTCGCTGATCACATCGTCCTCTCTCTGTGTTATATCATCCAGTTACCCCAGGACTTCCTGTATACTTTCTCTTGCTCTACAAGGGTGGAGTTGAACATTACTTGTGTCACTATACCTTTGTCACCTTTATTTGTGTCACTGCACCTTACTCCCATGATGTCAACAATTTTGAACAAAGGTTCATTAATATAATTCTTAGGTATTTAAGTTTGCTTATCTTCTCTGGAAATAACCTGGATGATTTGATCCTAAGCACTAAACCAAAAGAGGGTCTGTGATAGCAGGCTGAGGACTGAATTACACTAAAATATTCATCTTTTTTTTGTCCTGTTCAGCCAAAGCTCCCACTAAACTGCCTTTAAGCAGTGTATTGTTGGGCATGAGTGTGCCTTTTCCATTAGCTGGTCTGTATTTCATGTATTTCAGGTCCATATGTATTTGGACAGTAACCCAGTTTTTGTCATGTTGCCTCTGTTTATCACCACAGAGGATTTGGTTTTCGAAGTCCCCCGTTTTTAGAGGCTTGAAAGTAATTGTACATCTGACTGACAAGCAGTTTCATGGGCAGGTGAGGACTGTCCCCTCGCTATTTTGTGACAGATTAAGGAAATAAAAGATCTGAAGTTGATTCCAAGTGTTGACCTGGCAGAGCATTTCAAGTTAGGAAACATAGCATTTGGTGATGTCCATGTGCTCTAGACTTTCATCCAAGAATTAATTGTTAGTGTCCAATTACTTTTGAGACCAAAAATGGGCCACTATGTATAAAGATAGCTGTAATTCCAAAACGGTTATTGCAGTACTTTTATTAAACCCCTTGAATTAAAGCTGAAAGTCTGCACTTCAATTGCATCTTGATTATTTGACTTAAAATCCACTGTGGTGGTGTACAGAAGCAAAATTACAAAAATTGTGCCGTTGACCAAATAGTTATGGACCCAACTGTATTCTGCTTAGAATAGTCATTTGCAAAAGGCATTAAAGTTCCGAGCCACTGGAGCATCTACATAGGACCTTTGTGTGTATCCTGTGGTGTCTGGCACTAGTGGATCTTCTGAGAAGTTAAAAGGTCAGATCGACTCTTTTGGGTCTTTGTCACATTCCTTGAGCAGTTCCTGGGCAGGATTTGCTGTGGGGCAGGGCTCATTGTCCTGCTGGGGGAGGCCAATGCCCTTGCTTTCAGGGGTATGCTTTACCTGAAACAGTGTTCAGGTGAATGATTTTTGTCAAAATAACATCCGTATGAATACCGGGACCAAAGGTTTCCCAGAAGGACATTGCATTATACAGAAAAGATTAGACATCCACTTCAGTGCTGTGGCTGATCTTTCAAATATTCACTTTACATATTGCCATCTTAATTTTGCTGAAATATGAATGTTTTGTGCTGAACTGTGTGCTTGTTTGTGTAGAAACTGGATAAAAAGCTCCGTGAGAACCTGCGTGATGCCAGAAACAGTCTGTTCACTGGAGACAGCATGGCTGCTGGACAGTTCAGGTCAGCCGCCTTAAGAAATATGTTAGTTTTAGTCGAATTTCAGATTTTGTGTTTCTATTTTCTAAATTTTGGGGATACAGCTACGTTTGTGCCACCTTTTCTTCGTTCTTCTTCTTTCCAGTTCTTATTATAAAGTTGGTCCCGCTCTCTCTCTGTAGTGCTGTCCTAGCATTAGCAGAAGAGAAGCTAAAACTAAATGGTAGGAAAACATAAATACAAAGATGCTCATTTAGTGAGTATTTAGAGGCTCAAGTGTCAGAATTAATCCTGAAGCATGAAAGATATCCAACTGACTGTAACATTAACATTGATAATATCGCTTCAGCTTCTCTCCTTTTCCAAATGTGAACTGATCCCAGCTTCTTGGTGCTTGTCTCTTTCTCAGTGATTTTTTTTTTCTTTCTTAACATTAGGTAACATAATGGAGACATAGATGCAGCAGTACAACAAGTCAGACTGAGATATCAGCCTCTGAGCCAAAGATAATCGACACTGTTTACTTCAGCATTTGAGTTTATGTAGGACTCCATCATGCTCTGGCACTTCAGATATTGGCTCTGTTTTTAACTACACTCAGCAATATTTTAATCTCTCCAGTTTCCAGAGGCCCCTGTTTGTCCTGGCAGATCGTAATGTGGACATGGCCACGCCCCTCCACCACACCTGGACCTATCAGGCGCTGATCCACGATGTGCTGGTAAGCAGTCCTGTCTGAGAATGACCTTATGCTTCTTTTTTGCTTCTTACCTGAGAAGTTGTATCATCTACTACACCACAAAACTCAACAATGCGGTCAGGTGGGTCTTACACCCTGTTCTGTGGTTGTCAACTCCAACACCACTTCACAAATGTATTGTTTGATTTTTCTTTTTTTTTCTTTTTTTTTTTAAGACCAAGGAGTTTCCTATAATGTTTGCTCACTGTGGTTTAAAGAAAAGTGAAACAGGATTGAAGTGTGGATCTGTTGGTGACTTTTTTCAGCACTGGATTTATCAACACAAGTTTATTTGTACAGAAGAAGAAGGACTTCAGGCTACAGACAGTTTGTGTTTTGTAATTGGAATAAAATGGGGCCTAAAATTGAAACTGAGTAGAGTCACTGTCACTAACTAAACAAGAAATAGCTGCAGTCTGACAGATAAGCTGCAAACCACTCTGTATACCACCCTAATGCTGGATCTGTTATATAGACTGTATATAAAAGATGGATGTAGCCACTGTGACATCACCCACTGGTTTTGGACTCCAAATGCTAGAAGTTACCATATTTGGACAAGAGGGTGGAGTGCTCCCTCAGCTAAAGCTAGTAATCTGGGTTAGCAAGCTGTACCTCACAGCAGGCTATAATTATGTGTCCAATAATTCCATTAAAATGCTCCAAAGGCACCAACAGTGCTAACACAGTAGAGAGGTCCAGCTCAGTGATTGGTGGAGGTGATTCCTAGCAGACTGCAAGCAGCTACAGCTTCTTCTGTCAGCACACCTGTCAATCAAACACCCACTGCCCTGACTTTATGCCTTACCAGTGTCCCATTGGATGAGTTTAAAAAAAAAAAAACTTCACCTACCATACAGTTTTTATAAAGAAAGAAACTGTCTATAGAGACCAAAACAATTTTTTGTAGTAGGCTGTAAATGTGCTTTTTCGTGCTCTGAAGTTGGGCATTTTAACATGGAGATTGGGATCTATGGGGACCAACTGGCTGTTAGAGAAACTGCAGCTTTTGGCACTTCACATTGGCCTTGTTTTTCAGTCCTTGCTTGGTCTGTTTGTCAGGATACCAGGATCCACTGTGACAAACACTTCAGGTAAAATAAAAATGGAGCTGTGTCCAGCATTTGCATTCAGTTAGTGGTCATGTGTGAGCCTGGACTCTATTGAATGCAGTATGTTAAAGGATTCTGCTTTGAAAAGTAATATTTCATCCTTTCCCTTTAGTTTCAGAGACTTGGACTAAGAAGCCAAAAAAAATATTAGTACCCCCCCTTTTTTTTAAATCAGTCATTAACCTTAAAAAAACATCTTGATTCTTTAGCTATTCAGCCATTCTGTTGTAGATTTGCTGATGTGCTTGTGGTCATTGTCCTGTTACATGACCCAATTTGGGCAAAGCTTCAGACAGATTGACTTCAGAACACTTTGGTATACAGATTAGTTCATTTTCAACTCAGTGACTGCAAGGTGCCCAGGTCCTGTGGCTGCACTTCATTTGGTTTTTGTCAAACATGGGACTGTGTGCCATGTTTGACAAAAACCAGACATCTCCTTTGGTCTTTTCTGTTCAAAGGCTATTGTTCCAGAAGTCTTGTCATTTGTTCAGATGCAGCTTTGGAAACCTAAGCCGTGCTGCATGTTCTTTTTAGAGAGAAGAGGCTTTCTCCTGGTAACCCTTCCCCTCTTAACAATCCATGCTTGTTCAGTCTTTTTCTAATTGTACTGTCATGAACTTTAACATTTAACATATTAACTGAGGTCTGTAGAGTCTGAGATGTAGCTCTTGGGTTTTTGCAGTTTCTCTGAGCATTACACGGTCTGACCTTGGGGTGCATTTGCTGGGACATCCACTCCTGGGAAGATTGACAACTGTCTTGAATGTTTTCCACTTGTGAATAATCTTTCTTGCTGTACAGTGATGGACTTCAAATTGTTTGGAAATGACCTTATAACCCTTCTCAGATTGATGGGCATCAACAATTGCTTTTATAAGATCATTGCTGATGTCATTCCTCCTTGGCATTGTGTCAACACACACCTGAATGTTCCAGACCTGCAAACTGCCAAAACTTCTGCTTTTATAGAGGTGCTCACACTTGCTGATGGTCTTTAATCAAGTGCATTTGATTGGCAGCTCCTGGCTGCTAATTACTCTCTTAATTCCTATGGAAGCAGTAAAGGTTTACTCAGTTTTTCATACACTGCTGCTGCATTTTGGCTTATTTTTTCTTAAATAAATAATCACACAGTATAATATGGCATGCATTGTTGTTCATCTATTTACTTAATGTTAAATTTACCTAATTTTAAGACCCGCTAAGGACCTGATTTTTTTTTTATTGTAATGTATTGTATTGTATTGTATATGTAAAACCTTAGAATTGAAGGGGGTGTACTTTCTTTTTCACATGATTGTTTGTACATCATGGGGGTTGCTGAATTATAGCCCCTTAATGTGACTGGGCAAACACATATCCCCATGTTCCCACGCACGCATACAGTCTCACACTAATTCATGCCAGAGTGCTGTCAGCTAGTGAGGTGTTGAGGTTAATGCTGACAGCACTGGAATGTAGAGGTGAATGGATGTATTATGTAACATGTCATCAACACACCCACACCCACACAGAGACAAATGCGCTTGGTCTCAGAAAAGGTCAAATTTGGCAAATAAAGCCCAAAAACCATCACTCTTAATAACTCTTTTGGTCTCATATTCATTCTTCATGGTTAATTTGCAGATCTGGTTAATGTAGCACACATAACTTGTTAGATTTGGTTTGTTAAATATAAGTAATACAGACCTCATTGCTGGATTGTATCACTGTCTATGACAGCTGCTAGACAATACAAAATTTGAAGTAGATAAATGACAAAGATACCTTCTGAAGTGATGTCACCCAGCATGGGTGATTTATGGGTATGTTCTAGTTTGTGTAGGAATTATTTAGTAAATTGCTTCACCACCATGAAATAAGTCAGAAAGAGAGAGTGTACTACAACTCTTTGAACACAGTTTGTTGTTGGAGGGTACAACAGTGGCAATGGCAGTCTGCTTTAGGATGGATTTCTGTTTCTGTTGTGCTCTGGTTTTCTCAGCAAGATCTGCATCAGTCCAGATGTCAGCATGGCTGACTCCACATCTCCATCTCTGTTTCCTGTAAACTTAACCACCCCACAGCAGGAGACTGGATCCCTTCTTATGCCTCCACTGTTTTCATGGCAACATTCATGTTATGGTTACTGTGTCAAGGATGGAGCTCTATTCCCTGTCAGGCTTTGGCACAATTCAATGGATTTAGCAGTGATGCGCTGTAGGAGAGACTGTCTTTGCACTGTAGCTTATTCCAGTTATCTTTAACACACCAGCACTTCTTCTTGGATTGGGTTTCTTGGATTCTTGGATCAGGGGTTAGGTGTTATGTTTTTTTAAGTCTAACAGAAAAGATATTACAGAAAATTGGATAAGTTGTAGTTTTGTGATGAGTTGTAACATGCCAAAATAACTATTAACAGCAAAGATCATAGCACCTGGACAACATGTTAACCAGCCAGTACTGAAAAAATGTGTTTTCCTGTCTCTACCAGGACTTCCATCTGAACAGGGTGATGATGGAGGAGGGTGCGGGGGCGGAGCCGTCACCTGCTGGTGCAAGACCAAAGAAGAAGACCAGGAAGACCTACGACCTGACTGCTGCTGACAAGTTCTGGCAGAAACACAAGGGCAGGTCAGTTCCTGAAGAGGTGGTGTTTTTAATTTCAGACTACATCACTTCATTTAGAGTAAAAATGCCAGCAACTCTCTAAATCTAGCTTCATTCTTAGGGGGACTAGCTCCTTTTCTTTGTTCTATGTGATGGGAAATGGAATATCTTTGACTTTTGGACTTTTTAAACTTATCTGTTATTTCAGGAAACATTTTTGACTATTTTCTGGCATGTGTTTTGAAAATTTTCAGCAGAATAATTGGTAGATATTGGGTACTATATATTGGGTATTCATTCATTTAAAAAAAGCTTATCAGTATTTGTGCTCATCTTTGAACACTTGAAAGCCTCTTTTCAGATTTTGCATGTTTAAGTTAATTAATGTGTGTAAAGTAAAAATAGAATATACCCTTATAGTGAAGTTGAATGAATGTCAGCATGAATGTAGTAACAGACTGATTAGTTCAGTGGAATGTCAGGCTGTCAATGTTTCAGGTCAGGCTATCATGGAGTCACAGACATGGTAGCAATAAACTGACAGTCACAGCAACTAAAATGAGAGTTGGGCAAGAGAGTTGCTGACATTATCTTGTCTAGTTTGTCAGGTGGAAAGCAAGTAATCCACCTTGGGATAACCATACAAAAAGAACACAACATATACAGTGTGTTTGTTGATGTTTTGCTGATCAACTGAAAAACAGACAAGAAGAACACTTATATACTGTATATTAATTTTAGTGCAGGTTATACCACAGACATTATAGAGAGAAATGACATTCAAAGAATCCTGCATTGAAATCTATCGGAGAATTCTATAACAGCAAAGATGGTGGTAGAAGCATAGCTTTCAGGGGAAAAAAGTTTTTTAAAGCCTTATTTTAAGGTAATAGATCAATTTTATCAGATCTATTGGTGACTATATGCATGGAGATTTTTGTCTTAGTGACCACTGAAACTGCTTTCTACTTACTGAAAAAAGAGATGGAGCCCCTTTGTTTAACCTTAAACATTGAATGCAGTCTTTGGCACCTAACTCATCACCCATTTAGCTTTAATATTAACATTCACAGTGTCTGATTCACTAACCTGAGTGAATATCTTAAAATACATTAAACCTGTCCTGTCTGCAGAACTATAGTTTCAGCGGCTATAAGGAGATTTAGCAAGGCATGCCTATTCTTTCTCTAAACCCTCTTCAGAAAATGTGGGATTTGGGGCCAAATGTAATTAGTTGGATTGAACAAATCATTCCACGCATGCTTAAGGCAAGGATGCCAATTGTTGGAAAGCTGTGGTAGCTGGTTTCTGTACATGCCATATAACTGCATTGTACCTGGTTTGATTTCATCCAACTACTTGTCTTGTATTTTGTGCACCTCTATTCACCCCTAGTTTCCTATCTTTCTCTTTACTATAAAATTGTCTTAAAAAAATGGCTAAAAATCTTTAACAGTGCCCTTTGCAATTGCTATAAATTCGATTACTCATTGAATCTTTCGGTTGATCCAAAATAGAAAATTATAATACAGGCAATAAATCTAAATCAGAACATTATAGGATTGGTTTCTATGCTGATGATGTCTTACTGTACCTGACAAACCCTTTATCTTCTCTGCTGGGAGTGGAGTTTCCTACCACTTCCTAAAATTGTTCAATTTAAGGTTTTGCTTTTTTGTTTTTTGTTTTTTTGTTTTTTTTTTCATCCAGTTTTAAGGTTTAGCAAACTTTATTGTTACACTCAATAAGATTGTTTGATTGGTTATTTGTTACAGTCCATTCCCAGAGGTTGCAGAGTCAGTTCAGGAGGAGCTGGACACATATAGAGCCCAGGAGGATGAAGTCAAACGGCTGAAAAGCATCATGGTGAGACTCTAACACACAATATGATACTCAATATGGTAAAGTCCAACTCTGGTTTCACAGTGTTTGAGGCTTTGTATGAGTAACCAGGTTGCAAAGGTTGTATTCAGAGGTCAGAGCCATTAGTTTTGTTCAAAACATTGAGTTTCAAGACTTGACGGTGATATCTAATATCTAAGTCCTCAAGAGCTAATGTTATATTTTTGAGATCATGTTAACAATTTTAATTTTATTGATATTGAAGATTTCAAGAGATTTTCAAAGTCACTGACATCATGTCTAAGTCTCAAAGATTATGCCCAAGTTTTTAAGATAATCTCTAAACCATCAGGAAGTTTTCCGCGCTTTTCTGATTCCCAATGTTATGTCATGTAAAGCGTGTTAAAGCATTCAAGAGTTTTTCCAGAGTCTCCAACATAAAAGTTTCAAAGTTTTGTGGGCCTGGTCTAACTTACCAAGCCACTAAAGTTCTTATTAGATCACTGTCAACAAGTCCCCAACGTCATAATCACATCTGCAAAATATGTAAAGGTGTCAATAGGTCATATCCAAGTCTTCAAGAAAATGTCCTGATTCTTTTTGGTATGTCTAAACCATTTGTTGTTACAACTTCAAGAACTTTAAGATCATATCTGCATGGCCAAAAAGGTCAGAATGGCCTTTGATACTTTACATGGAGATTATTTGTCAGATCAAGTAGGTATTGTAGGGTCTTTACCCTAAAATATAAAGCACCTTGAGGCGACTGTTGTTGTGATTTGGCGCTATATAAATAAAATTGAATTGAATTGAATTGAATTTAATCGAATTAAGTACTTATCCACAATGCAATCACATTGGAGAGACCGCAGGACGGTTTTACCCGATTCTTCATGTGATATCTGTTCCGACTGCAGGGTTTAGAGGGGGAAGATGAAGGAGCCATCAGCATGCTGTCAGACAACACAGCCAAGCTAACCTCTGCTGTCAGGTACTGAACACAATGAGAACTCAGTCAACATGGTGTAAATTAGATATGTAAACAATGTTTTTTATGATGATCATTTTAGTGAAAAGTCAGTTCATCCATCAACCCCCCTCCAAATACCCACACCAAAGAAACAATACCAAAACTCCCAATTACTGTGTTAAACTGACTTTTGAAATTACGCGTAGCCAGGCAGTGAGCAGGATACATCTGAACACAAGCTGGTTTCTGTAATCTCTTTCTCATAAAGGGGAAATTTTTCTTCTTACTGTAGGTCTTAAGTGTTGATTTAGCGTTTGTAAACGTCATAATGACTCCTTTGAAAACATGAGAAGTCAGACTAAGTTCAGTGGTTGAGCCTAAAAGAAACAAATTTAAATAGTTTTGTGGTATTTTCTAAATTAATTCATTTGCTTGTTACTCGTCTCTCATTTGTATGCTGTTCAATTGTGATATCCACTATGTTAAAGTTTTTTTTTGTTTGTTTTTTTGTGTTCTATAAATCTATGGAAGAACTACAAATAGCAGCTGCTAATAGCGAATTTAGCTAAAAAAAAATTTGTGACAAGTTGATTTCATGTAAAATATAGAGGCTAAAAATAGAGAGAACGGCTGTTCTCTCTGAGGCCTTACAACAACGCATTCATTTATTTTCATCATAATATTGGCTTACAAGCTTTATGGGTTTCTGTTTGTTTAAGATGTTTGCATTTTATTTTTTTTTTTTTTTTTTCCACACAAAAGCTGAATTTGACAATTAGCTGACAAGATGCAGAAAAATTAAAGATTAAAGATTCTCTTTAATTACAAAGACAAGATTTAAATTACAGGTCATTTCAGCTGTAATTACTTCTGGGTAGAGGCTGAAAAAAATAGCTCACAGACCCTCTGAACTGGATTAAGACAACTGACCAGGGAAGGCAGTGTTAGAATTATCCCTTGCAGACAGAAATCTTACAGAATCAGGCTTCAGACTAAACTTAATAATGCTATACAGATAAACTCTGATTAAATAACCAAGCACATTAATTTAAGTTGCATTATTGGAATTTTCCCATAATAAAAACTGCAAATAAAACAAATGTTGTTCACAATAGATCCTTGGGTTTAAATTTTGTGAGGTGTAAAATTTTTTTTTACACCTCTAGTAAATGGATGCTTTACAGCTTAAAGGTTAGAAAAAGCAGGAGGTTCTCTAGTTGATCCTCATACTGGCACCATTATTATGAGTGGAAGAAAAGGGAACACGACAGTGCACGTTGTCCCTGAGCAATGCACTCAGTGAACGGGTTGAAATCAGGTTAAATGGTTAAAAAGAGAACACTGAGTATTTGACTTCACCCCTTTCATTGAATATCTTTGGTTTTCCGTCAGTCTGTTTCCCAACTTCTAAAGAATTGATTTCCATGAACTTAAAAAGAAGATTGAGTCCCAAGCCAGGCAACATCTGATTTAAATTTTGGTTTTGATCTGTGGGATTTCCACCAACAAAACAAAATGTTTGTTTTGTTTTTGTTTTTTTCTGTTTTAACTGCAACCATAAAATGTATTATGGAGATTCATTGCCCAAAAAAATCTTTAATCCATATCAAGATTTCAGTGAAGATAGACATGATAGGGATATTGTTTTTGGGTGTAACAGCATGTGTTGGAAGAGGAATCACACTCTACAACAGCCTCATAGTTGTAAAATTTCCACAGATTTAGATATAAGATAGTCCAATGAGAGTGTTGAGTATATATTAAGCAATTAAAAAGCAGACTGAGGTTTATTTTACTTAGTTTAAACATTTTTTGTGTCTCCTGCAGCTCTCTGCCGGAGCTGCTAGAGAAGAAAAGGCTGATTGATCTGCACACCAACGTCGCCACAGCAGTGCTTGACCACATCAAGGTACACAGTAGTTTTCTGAGACTGAGACTCAGTTCAACTGAAACCTGCCACAGACCCAAGGACTGTACTATGAAGGGAGTTTCACTTACTCCAGTTTTACCGTGGACTTCTAAAGGAAAGTGTAGGTTGACAAACTCCGACTGCCTGGCTTGGTTTAAAAAAAAAAAAAAAAAGGGGGAAAAGTATAACAAAAAAAATCAAAAAAAAA
>VVAS01065452.1:6079-21297 GCA_015103295.1 Ptychochromis oligacanthus
ATGAGAAAAGACGGGGGGGGGGCACAGGAAATGAAAATAAAGGGAGATATGTAAAAGGGTGTGAAAGGGGGGGACCGTCACATTGTTTCAGGTTAGAGAGTTGACCTAAATGGAGCTGTGAGACAGAGCAGGAGAGACAGAGTCAGAGACATTACTGAGACACGTGTCAACCACCAGGGGATGTAAGGTGTGAAAGAGAGAAACAGAGTGAAGAAGGGTGAGAAAAGGGGAAAAACTGAGGGAAGAGGAGGCGTAAAGGATGAAGACGGACTCAGAACACGCCGGCGAGAAGGAAGACAGCCAAGTGATCCTCCTCTTGTTGGGTCCACTTCTGAAAACTTTTGTATCATGCTGAGACTAAAATTGAGCATTTCCCACATGAATCGTTGCGTTTAATTACACCTGCTTATCGTTGCTTTTGTTTGTAGCTATTTGGCTGAAAAATCTGACTGCTGATCCACCAGCTAAGAACTTCAAAAACCTGACGATTTATACATTTCACATCCCCACAGCACACACAAAGTTGATTTATAGACTTATGAACTGCACCTGTGTGCTTTAGCCTCCTCCACTCTGGACCTGAAATGTCACACAGACGCATAAACGTGCACACACACACACACAGGTGCTGCTGGGTGGACCGTGGGGAAGAGGTGAGAGCGCTCTCGCTCCACTGAGTGGAAAACCTGATCTTCTTACCTCAGCAACTTCAGATGGAGCAACTCAGTGGAGAGACATCTGTGTGAGCGTGAGTGTGTGTTGCGAGCAGGAGAGCCGGAGCAAGAGCCTCACTAGCTGAAGGAATAAACAGCGAGATTGAGGAGGAAGTGAGAGATAGGCAGACAGAGCTGGAGACACTGGGCCCTCGGCTGTTGTCATGGCAACACATTAGCAAGCCGTAGGGTAAACAGGTGTCTCCTTTTAACTTAATCAATCCGGCTAAATGAGCTAATCAGCACTTGTGATATGAGCCACAGGCCTGAGGAGGAGCCGACAAACCGCTCGAGCCCCCGGCCTTGCTTCTCACCGGCGTGTCCGGCGGCCAGCCCGTCCGGGGTCAAATGGATTTACACAGCAGCCCGCCGTTCAACTGAGCCACAACTGAACCACCAGCTACTGCTGTGTCTGTGTACGACCACCCACTACCGTCATTAGCATCAGAGAGAGAGAAAGAGAGCACCGGTTGTGTGGATTATCACTGCCACGCGTGCTATTATCATAACAGTTACGATAGCTACGCCTTGTTGAATGGATAATCAGCAAGGTATTATGTGCTGGGATAATAGCACCATGTGAAAATGGGAGATGCACTCCCGGCTAACGTGCACAACCGTACCAATTATTATGAGCAGGGTTCATGCTGCATTTCGTTAAAGCTGTATATCAACGCAGATCTGATTACGATAACAACAGAGTGTCCTGTGATGATGATTATTAGGACCGTCGCGGCAATGATGAGGGTGTTATTCCAAGGGAGGGACTTACCTTTGTCAGTTCAGCAGCTATGTGTGTGTGTGTGTGTGTGTGTGTGTGTTACCCACTGAAAATCATTGTGCAAGAGACATCAACTGTCACATTTCACACAAGACTGGTATTATCACTTTAACAGTTTGTCTGGGTGGTTGAATTATTTAGTTTAGATAAACTCATTCTATAAGCAAGTCTTCACACTTAGCAGCCATCTTAGCAATGCCTCCATTATTTAAGGTTAACCAAAACCAAGATCCCCCCCCCAAATGAGAGCCTTGTGCCACTTGGGCACAAAACTGCATATATAGAATCACCAGTCTGGTGAAAACCGCTTCAGACATTTGGTAGCTGAGAGGGAAGGATGAGCGGTGGAGGCAGATATAAAAAGACATTTTAAAAGTTCGACAGTCCAAAACTTTTTTATTCCCCTTTTTCTTCACAGCAGCGGATTAATGTGCCATATTTACAGTGCAGGATAGCTGGCCAAACTGAAGAAAATCTCAAGCTAAGAAAAAGAATTAAACTTGAGAAAAAAAATCTCCAACATAAGGATGACAATGAAAGGCTAAAGACTGAGGAAACAATTCCACACCACACACCCCATTTCAGCAGGGCCCCTGGCAGTGCAGCCACTGCGGCCTTCTAACCACCATGGCCCAACACACAATACCTCCTGACCATATAGTCAGTAGCTCCTCCCACTCCAGGAAATAACAATTATGCAACAATTAGTACAAAATTAAAATCATACCAATCTATCATTTAACTGTAATAAGTTAACAGTGAGAAAACAAATGAACAAGAGGATGTACCTGCTCTCTAACTGGTTAAAATCAACACTTCCTTCAAAACATCAGACAAAGATCTCCCTCTTTCATACCACACCTGGCACATTCCCCCAGGAACTTGACCATAAAAGGAGTCCAAAAGGGACTGAACTAGTTTGGCAGTTCCGGGGTCCAAGCAAGATGGAGGCTAAGTGCATTTTGGAGGAGAGGTGAGAAACACAAACAAATTATTCAAACGCAAATCTGAACACTAGGGTTTCAGACTTTCTTTAGGATTTCTTGTTTGACTTGGCATTAACACACACCACACCATAGCTGGGTTAAAAGCACTGTGTATTGTGTTTAGCGGTCTCAAACCTCCCGGTGACAATGACGTGAGTGTGCAGTGTATCTTACAGTACTTCATTTGTGTCAGTTTGCATAGGTATTTGCCTATGCAGGGCCTACACAGAGGGGTATGCATCTAATGCAAACATGATTGCGTGCAGCCCTGGAAAAAAAAACCCCAGCAGAACATAGCTTGACATGCATGACACTGTGTAGGTTGAATACTGATTGGGCCGGAACAGGAAAGGGAGCGACAGCAGAGTTCACCATGAACCGAATAAGCATGAAAAAAACAACAAAAAAAACACGCACAAACAGTGGCTTCAGTGGACACTTTTCATCATTTTTAACGCTTGGTTTCACTTCAGCTTTTTTTATATTACAACTTCACTCTTCTCTATGACTGGCTGAACTACCAAGAAAGGCACAAAAGTAGCCCACAGACCAGTTGTTTGTGACACTGCCCCCTAGTGACTGTAAACAGCTACAGCATGTAGACAGCGGTCTGCAAAGCTGTCCGTAGGTTCTGCGCAGGACCACCGCAAAAGCATGTTTAAGCCATTTGTAGTTTAATGTCTGTGATTCCGCTAGGGTCTGCTTGGGTCTGAGTGATACAAATTTCATCATCAGTGTGAGGCTCTGAGGGGATGTCTGCCAATTTTTTGTGACTGCACAGACTCATCTGCAAAGACTTTACAATGGACCAAGTGCATGTGTGCCCCAGGTGGGCTTCAAAGAAGTATAACAGGAATAATTACTTGTCCGTGTTCATGTCCCCAACAGAGTATAATCGCCGCTTATGGTTGAAGAAACTTTTTCCTCGTATGTATACTTCTGCTATGCATTACCAAAATTTTAAAATATAGCTTTAATTAATCCCAAGTGCTGACACGATCAGTGTTTCTAGGTCATTTCACACAAGCTCTGAAATACTGCCATGCTAATTCACATTAAACACAATTAAATAAGAAAAACAGTAAGTACACTACAATAACAAGAAGATATGAGGTCTGGGAACACCACCATCTTTGGAATTCTCCCATAGATTTCCTGTTCAGGAACCTTTAAGTGTCATGACTAAATCTTCATAATTTCTTGGGTTAAAATTAGGGAGAAGATTATCTCTCTTTGCAAACTCCATAAAGTCTGTTTGTGCATGACACGCCTGCATCTGTGTGACTTGTACCTATTGTTACTAGTTGCCATTAGGAGAGACTTTGAACTAATTATCTCATCACTGTCTGCCTTGTGGGATTTACATATATAATGCAAAAGCTTAAGAAAGCAATATGGAGGAATTCATAGTCATTCCAGTCCTTTATCAGCTTTAATCTTCATCAAAAAAGGTGCAGAGATGCTTAATGACGGCAAAAATATGACAGCGATCAAAGGTGGTTAGCAGGTGAAATCACAGCCTGGCTGTTTTAAAGTTAAATTTGCTGAAACAGGAGGTTCACTCTGCTCATCACATTTTAAGAGGGCAGCATTTTTGTTGCCTTATATCCCACTGCCTCTGTGGGCATGCACACATTATTAAGCTGCTCAAGCCTCTCACCAGCAGCAGGCCTCCACCCCTCCACCCCCCCATCACTCTCCTACCCAGCTCCCCAGAGATAATCACGGTATTACAAATGAAAAGTCAGAGCCATAAATCAGTACCCCTCCACCCTCAGCCCACCTCACAACACTCCCATAGGTTCTCTCACGCCGCTTGCCTCCCCGCTCCCCTCACTCTCCTCTCCAGTCTTCGTTTACCCTGGGAAATCGGTGGCTTTGCCTGTTCTTGTGGTGCGAAAAAGACAGACAAAACCAGGGAAAGGAAAGAGGGACAGATTGGGGGCTGTGAGGGCTGAGTAATCCGGGATTTCCACCGTGTGACTTCAGCAGTTGGCCCATGGCATCCATCAAACTCACATCTGTGTCACAAACATTCCTCTGTGTGTGTATGTGTGTGTGCGCGCGCTTGTGTGTGTGTGTGTGTGTGTGTGTGTGTGTGTGTGTGTGTGTGTTGCAATCCTGCATGACTCAGATGCAGCTGGTCTGCTAAAGTGGATGTGCAGGGACGGTCGAGGGTGGAAAAATACAAAAAAAATAAACCAATTTTAGGAATCTAATGTCCTGTGCGGAAATCATACATCACAATAATAGAATTTTGGATTTAGAAAAAAAACGAACAAATGACACAGATAGGGAGAAATTAGTGCATCATACATAACATACTTTTGCTTGTGCACAGTCCCGTCAACAGCCCATGTTGTAAAAAGTGGCAAATGAAAACACCTTTCTTTCTGTCAGCTAGTAGCACAGTAGACAGAAGTTGATGAAAAACTCATGTAGAACGAGTGAAAGCGTCAGACGTCGCTGGCTACAGATGAAAAGTTGCTGCTGTTGTATCAAACAAATGAGGACAGAGGGACTGACATGCAGCCTTATCCAGGTGTCAGGTTGTGTAGTACACCAGCTAATAGCAAGAAGGAAGGAGAGAACAAGAAAGGAAAGGAAGAATAGACAGCAGGAGGGAGGGATGTCTCCCCCCTCCCCAGCCTGTCAGTCAGTCACAGAGGGGGAGAACGACAGGCCACAATGGGGCCCTTCAACGGTTGGCTGAAAGTTGTAATTTAGCATGAAGAGCCATCGAGGGGCGAGCCTAAATATAGCTCCACATATACATTGTGTCTTGTAGAGAGAATAGCAATTAACAGCCAATTAAATGAATGACTGGGGTCAGCAGCAGCAGCAAACTAATGGTGGGTGTGTTGCTGCGCTACTGGATAATCCAAAGAGACAAAGAGAGAGGTTTGGGAGTGAGAGAGGACACATTTCTCAACATTTTCTTTTTTCTTTTGAGCAAGGCAGCATAATGAGATTTGAAGGGTTCCTGTAATGTCTCACCTGTGCTTCACATAAATAGTGTGCTTGTGTAAAGAACTCTGACATCTAATAACCACTGTATGCATGTCACCCTGTATGCATGCACTCAGACATTAGTGTGCTGTGTGAACTGGGACTTGCAGGGAAATGTAGGGCCTAGGAGATCCAGCAGTGGCTGTGAAAAACAATGGGGTAAGTGGGAGGTCTTTATAGGTAACTAAAGACCTTTAATCGGGTGTATCAGGCCTAAACGTCATGTTCAACCACAGAGGCTGATTCAACACAGGGCCCTAGCTTTGTATTTTATTTGAGTGTGATCACTTAGTTCGTTATATCGCCCCACACTGTTTTAGGACCTGTAGATCATTATTTATAGTTTGTTTTTAAATTAATAAAACTATTTGTGACAGCACTTGCACTGATCATTTTGACTGCTGTGTTTACGTAAACGAAATATAGTAATAACCTCTTCCTGGGTGGTACCCATGGGTTACAAAAAGCATATATGTGATTTTCATTGAGATTACAAAGAGGTCATACAGTATATATGCTCATATATGTGAGCATCTTGTAGGTATACTCATAGTCTGTATATAAAATATGGCCATAGCTACAATGACATCACTTACTGGTGTCTGCACTCTGCATTTTGAAGCATTATTAGAGTTTTGGCTGTGCCATGTTGTTTAATTGGAGCCAGAAGTGACCATATTTGGACAAGATAGTTGATTGCAACTTTATTCAAATTCAGTGCAGTTCAGGCAAATACAGCGGCAAATCACAAAAACAGTCACCTCAAGGTGCTTTATACTGCAAGGTAAAGACTCTGCAGTATTTGGGAAAAAGCCCCAACAATCTCTCATAAGACAATCTCTTATGAGCAGCACTTTGCGACAGTGGGAAGGAAAAACTCCCTTTTTACAGGAAGAGACCTCCGGCAGAACCAGGCTCTGCTGCGACCCTTTTGGGGTGAGGGGAAAGAGAAAAGAAAAAAGAGAGCATAGAGTGACAGGGCAGAACTGGCAGTCAACAAAATCCAAATGGGTGAGCTATAAAATTTCACCCAGGGTATAGTAGTTGTTATGAAGGGTTAAACAACCCATATCCCAAAACCATTTTTTTTTTTTTTTTAATACCAGTCTAAGGCTGTGAAGTTTAGCATTTTAACATTTCAGTCTACAGGGACTGACTTGCTTTTTGAGGAAGCCTGAAGTGTCCATTAGAGGAGCCAACTCACAAATCAGTGGAGGACATGTGATGACTCACAAGAACCAGTAATTGTTTAATTAATTTAATTTTGGGCTCTGTGTTATCATTTCCATAATTCTCAGTGCCCATCTGTCCAGCCTAAAACTCAATTCCATATTCTGTGTTTTAAGGGTCCTAAAGCATTGGACTAATGTGGACTCCAGGATTAACATATCAAAAGTTATGCATTTAAGAAAAACGTATTTGTGTGGACATAGCTTAAGTCACTGCAGTAGCCAGAGAACAGCGAAACAAGTCCCCCTCTAATTGCCTTGCCTTTGAAAAGGCAACTACTTGCTTCAAAAAAACAAGGCGAGTCATTAACGCCGCTCTGGCAGCAATCCCACCTCCCCTCCTCATCCCCACTTCTCTTGCTCTCTCTCCGCTGCAGCTGATAACACCTTGTTCAGAGCCAGTGATCAAGGCAGAATCATCTCCTTCTCACCCCCATCTTTTCTGCAACTCCACCTGCGTAATTGCCGCACCTAACCTTTTCAGCGCTGCCTCCGCTGGGAGTCAGCCAGCCAGCCCAATTGGGCTGCGGGTATTAATAGAATCTCATTTCATGCCTCCATCGGATAAAACAAAGGTTGGGTTTCACCGAGCAAGTTTGATCTTTTTACCGCGACTGTTGAGAAGGTAACTGCAGTGTAGATTCAGAAAAGTGTGTTTTTGTGTGTGTGCGTGTTAGAGTCAGCAGGGCCATGTCGGGATTTGGTGGGGGCGGTAGGGTGGGAAGTAGGGTTAGCCAATGAAGGGTATAATCATGATAAAAACCCATCAACAACTCCTGCAGATTACAAGATAAAATACATAATTTGCTTGCGGCCTCTAGAATGACACAGAATCTGGTATTTGTTTGTGCTTTCCTTTCATCCTACTCCTGAAAAACAAATCTGTTTAGGCACAAAAACACCTTGGTTAGTCGAGTCAGATAAAAACTTTTTTATAATTAAGATGACAAGGTGACAAAATCACAGCATGTAAAAATGGTCTTTTTGCAACATTGGATATAGGGGTTTCAGTGTTAACACTAGCTGGTGCTAGTACATGAACAGCCACCTTTGTTGTCCCATTCATACACTCCAATCTTCTCCTCACATGGACGTTGTCCCTTTATAATGCAGTCGCCTAACTTCATCTCTCTTTTCATTATTACTACAGCTGTTTTGTTGTTGGGGTCCATTTGTAGAAATCATATATGCTCTCCAGTTTGTGATCCATATATGTTTTTCCCATCACGTCTGAGAAATGGCTTCATTTGCTGTGCACTCACACACTCATGGCTTTGCACACACTGTAATGTGTGGAGCGGCCATAGTTAGTCCTTCAGTTTGACTGTCAACCTCATTAGATATATATTACACCTCCTGGGTGAATCCACACTTTGTCACACATGTTTGTATATGGTCTAATTATGTCTTTTGCCCTTTGTGGTTTTAATATCCTGGACTGCCACAGTAGTTGAAAATAAATCTGTATGTTATTTCATGGTGAAATGGACCCAGGCTGAGGTTTCTGACCTTTTAGTGCTGAAGTTAAATGAAACTCATTAGTGGCTAAATACTCCATGACGTATTCTCTGTGTTAACACATTCTTCTTTTTCTTCTTCTTTTTCTTTTTTTTTTGTCAGTGAAGCATCTTCATGTTGACTTCCTTTAATTAAGCCCCAAATTAGAGCCGGATTGTCCAGTTTATAAATGTGCCACAAAAAGCCGCTCCTGCTTATAAATCACATGATTTTTCAAAGATCACGGTGTAATAAATGATGTTTAAAGGTGCCTTAAAGGATGTTTTGGGTTACATGGAATGTCTTTTTTTCTCGAGCTTAATATGAAGCTGCTTAAATGCCCTTTATTTAATGTAGAGCCCTTTGATAACCCATATTTTAACAGCATTGTCCTACTGTTTAGAGATCAACGGCGCCTTACCATGCACACTCTGATGTGAGCTGCTTGTGCATGAGATGCATCTTGGGAAATCTCTTTAATGAACAAACAAAGAGATCAGTAGAACAAGCTTTCTGGTTAACAGTCACATTACTAACATACTGAGGAATTCATGGCCACATCGCCATTTAAAACATTAAGCTTTTTATCATTAGTCTCTTTCTGTCTCCTTCTGTCTTTCTCTCTGCTTTTTCTTCTCTTTTCTTGCTGCTTTGTATCTTTTAGCCCTGTAACCAAGGCTGTGGCAGACACTTAGCAGGCTGTTTTTCCAGCCTTAATAATGCATAGATGTTGTGGATAATGTGGCAAAGGCATCTTTGTTCAGGGAATCCCTGGTGTGACACAAATTGATGGAGATCTATGAGAATCCAGCTTGTTATGAGGGAGCCAGGGCCATTTATGAGGTGGGTGTCGGTGGGGAGGGCTGTAAGGGGGCAGATAGAAGGCAGAGGAGAGGAAAGGGCGCAGCAGGTCTCCGAAGACCAGCCACCGACTCTCATTTAAAAAGCGATCGAGAATGGCAAAAGTTTGCTTTCATCCAGTGTCGGGGAAAGGAACAGAGTAAGAATCATTATAGAACATAAGCATACACCCTATGCACGTTTTGCGCACAAACACACACGCACATTCGCACAGTTCAGTGAGTCTGCTATCCTCAGCTCAAAGCTCAGTAAATTAAAAGTCTGACCAGAAAAGGCATTTATGTGCAATATGTGCAATAAGGAGGTGTGTGGGTGGGTGGGCTGCTGTCTTAATTGGGAATTAATGAGGGGGACAGGGTGACAGAGGAAGTGGGGGCTGAGAGAAGGGGAAGGAAGAGAGGCGGAGGAGGGGATTACCTTGGAACAGCATGGTGAGTGGGAGGGATTTTCCTGTCAGTCCTGCGCTTCAGTGCACTGATGGGACAGGGATCTCCCTTAAAAAAAACTGCCACACCCATCAAGTGTGTGCACACTTTTAAACAAGTAGAACAGTAAAAGACAGAAACGCATGCAGTAAATTTGTTCATGGGTTGTGCACCAACCTTTGAGTGTGTTTAAGTTTTGTTTGGTTTTTTTCCTATAACTTATGGGGATTTATTTGCAGCCCTCCTTTAAGTCTGCAGGCAGAGCTCCATAATCTCGGATTTTTATTCACATCAGCATAGATTAATGAGAAATGAGACTCTGCCTTATACTTCATGTTTTGAGACCTTTCAGAGAATACTAAATATGATTATTTATATAGCAGTTTTCTTTCAGTCCTTCTATCCTTTCATCTCCCTCTCTCTTTCCTCATCTGTGTTTCCAAACCATCTTCATTGGTTCCTTTCTCCCATCTATATTTATGTACTCCATATTGAAAAGTTCTTTTGCGTTCAGAGCGAAGCTGTGCGTGGCTCCTCACTGCAATTACTGATTAATTACAGGGAATTAAAGCAATTAGAACTGCTGAGATATACAATTAACGAACACACGCTTCATGACGCCACACACAGGCTGTGCAATCACTAGATTGCAATGCAAATACCTCTCTTTTAATCTCTTTCACAGTTATTCTTTCATTTTCTCATTCTGCTCTCTAGCACTTGCTTTCAGCAGAATGAGTATTCGTACTCCACGAGTACAAAGACGCACACATACACACAGGGTGGAGGCAGGTTTTCCAGTTCATTAGATAGTATTTAATTTGAAAATACCTCTGTGCTGAGGGAGATGTGAGACCCCCGAGGGATGAAAACTAAAGCAAGAGTGGGCAATGACAAAGGGATTCCTCCATCTGTCCCCCTCAGAAGGCACATACCAGCAGCTCTTCAGCAACCACAGAGAAGGAGGTGAAGTGATCTTTGTGATGGCATTTGAGCTGACACTGGTAACATAACAGCATTATTTTAACAATAAAACTATACCATGAAGTCACACACATAGACAATTTCATGTTTCACGCATTAATAAACTAATTTAAAAGAAAACTCGGATTTTAATAGCATTAGAGTTTAGATTTTAAAACTGTTTTCCCTTTGTTTCCAGTGGTCTAAGGTGTGCCAGGATATAATACTGGAGCAGAAATGCTAAAAACAAGGATATTTCAGGAGATGGGCTTATTCTTTCTTGCTGAATTTTAGAGTAGAAGATAAACACCGCTCATGTCTGTATGGTAAATTCAAAGCCAGAGCCAGCAACCACTCAGCTAAGCTTAGCACAAAGACTGAAAAACCTTGAAATGTACAGTGGGCTTGACCATAGATTGTATATGAAATTCTATGGTCTGAAAAGTGAATGCAGAAGTGCCTTAAACCTGCACTCTTTCTCAAGTGGGTGCTAAACATAGTTCAACTACATAGAAGTCTGAGAAAATGACTCTATTTCTGTCTTCATTTTAATACCTAAATAAACATTTATTTTCTCACTTGTTAGTTTTAAGTTTTATTTAATACAGGATTATATTTATTTTGTAAATTATTGTCCTATTTAGCGTTCACCTTAATGCAAGCTGTTACTTTGGGTGTGGCTACCCTGTGATTGACAGGGCACTGGCATATGAATGTACAGTGTGAACAGTGCTGAAGTGCATAACTTGAGGCTTCAAAACAGTCCACAAACCAATGGATTATGACTACCACTTCTTTCGGCTGCTCCCTTTAGGGGTCGCCACAGCGGATCATCTGCCTCCATCGCACTCTATCCCTAGCATCCTCTTCTGTCACAAAAACCCTCTGCATGTCCTCCTTCACTACATCCAAGAACCTTCTCTGTTGTCTTCCTCTTTTCCCCTGCCTGGCAGCTCCATCTTCAACATCCTTTGTCCAATATATCCACTATCCCTCCTCTGCACATGTGCAAAACATCTCAGCCTTGCCTCTCTGACTTTGTCTCCAAAACCAATGGATTATGTCTATCATTTATATATAGTCTATAAGTTTGATGCCCCGCAGTTTAAGAAGCTATAAGAAAATGGATAAAACAAAAAACAAATGCACGTCGTCTTCTTGGCTTGTCTTCGTAAGATGTTTGTAATGCAGTCAACAAATCAGCAGTTCATAAGCATGTGATTGTACTAAAAACATCCTGCCTCGCCTATATTAAAAACCATTCATTTAATGTTTTGTTAATTAATTTAACAAAAAAAATGACATTCACTCATAAAGGTGTCATGGTGCCTCAAACTGCTTCCAAGTGCTTGATTCCCAGCCGCTGAGGATGTTGCATGGGTTTCCTCATGAGGCTCTGTTTCCCTCCCACACTCCAAACATCATTAGGTAAGAACCGCAATGTGAATACGACTGTGAGCAAGCATTTGTCTGTCTGCGGTGGCCCTGTGAATGACTGACTGACTGGTGATCTTTCCTGAGTCCCTTGTGACTGTGCAAAAAGATTGAGTGGGTAGAGACTATAAATGAAGTTGTGACTTTCTCACCCAGTTCGGAGGAAATGTGATTGTGTAAGTGTTTCTGAGGCTGTGGTTGGCGCGACTCACCAAGATTTCTATCATCTGTTCTGTCGGGATGCAACGATTAATTTCAAACGCAGGGAAAAATGGTTGCAGAGGCACAGAGGTACATGAAAAAGAGAGCATACAGTAGCAAACACACAATTCACTGAACTAATATAAACATAAACTATACTGTTATTGTACAGTAAATGAAAACTGACGACGATAACTCTGACAGCCTAAAGACGAAAAGAGAGACTTGCAGCTTGGGGGACTTATTGTCCCCTCTTGAGTTTCCACAACAATGACATACTTTCACACACGGCAATGCATAATTTGAAAAGCAGAGAGGTTGAAGGAAAAACAATTTGTGCAAACAGGAGAATGAAAAAAACAGTAAAACAAATAAAACTTGAAGAGGAGAGATTGATAGGTGACAGGATGCTCCTGTACTCCGCTGTCTCTCTCTTTCTGGCACGCTGAGTGTGATGCCCTGAGGCAATGCCCACGGATACACTCTCCTTTTTTCCCCCTAACCTCTTTGCCTTTATTTAACAAAAAAGCACACCATCTCCATGACTCATATGAACTTTCTCTTAAAAACTTTTCTCACCTGCACATATACATCTTATGCATTTACACCTATCCAAACTGTACATTGAGATGAACCATTTTAAGTGCCTTATTATTTCAACAACAAAACCCTCACTCTTTCAGAGCTTATATAAATGTTGAAATATTTATATACATACATATTTTTCCTCTTCATTTTTTTTTGCCCAGTTTCAAAAATGAACATTTTTCTGCACTTTAGGATTTGCTATATTTATGAGGAGTGCAGGAAGTGTCCCCAAGGCAACACAGTGACTCATCTCAGGGTCCTGCAGCAGTAAAGAGATGAACCTTAGACCACATACTCACACCTTCATACAAATAAAAATGCACAGAAAATGTTATGACTAGAGAGAAGAGGTCGATGTTCTTTGAAAGAGAAAGAGGAATACTCACAGCCAGCATCATAAAAGCTAAAATGCTTCAGTAATGTAAAGCTGATTAGCCTGGTATCTGTATTAGCCACAGAGAGAAGGATTTGCCTTTAACTCTATGTGGATCCTTTATACTTGACTTAAACTCAAAGGGTAATAAAAACAAGCAGCTAATGGAAATGATTTCAGGTTAGTGACTGGGAAAAATAAAACCACAACCTGTTTCACATAGATGCCTTTAAACACAAGTCTGCAGCTTGCTGTAGCAAAACAGAAGAGGTTAATGTAATGTCACCAGTTTTGTAGAAATTTTATAACCACCCAAATAAAGATTTACCTGATGGTGGCACTATGACCAGGTCCCCTTGTGACATTTTCAACAACAGTCAATGATTTTTTTTTTTTTTAAACTCATAAAATATGTGCAAAGCAAGTATTTTAAACTCTGCATTGCTTACATTCATGTTTACTAGCAAGCGGTCTTCCCCCTCTACCTTTACTGGCAAAGTTTGGTATTCTGTTTTGCATGTGCTTTGCCCTCGAAGGGGTTTCACTGCTGGTTTATCCTATTGAAGCTGCACACTGATACCCTGGGACAAATCTTGGCACCTCCAACCGTGAGGGAGCAGGCATGTCAGGTTTTCTCTCCCACTTATTGTATCACCCTTAGATGTTGTCCAGTTATGGTTGAGCACTGGTAACTGCTAAGCTAGAACTTCTCAGCTTGAGCTAAAAGTGGCTAACTCCATCTGTGTCAGGACTCACTGAACTATATTATACTATATTAAAAGTGCAGCACAGTGCTTGTTTTTATTGTTCTGGTCCTCTTATCCTTATTTTTTGTCAACCACAAACTCCCACTTGTTGCATACTCCCCAAACTGGGTGCTCCTCACCTGATTGTATTTTTTGGAGAGGCATCAAACTTTGGTAATGGATGGCCCCAAATCAAGTATTTTTCTGTTCTCTGCCCTCTCTAGTGATGGCGTGATGGACCGATGGAATATTTACTGCAACCATTTACATTATTATCCTCTACTTTCATTTGCAGTCTGACTAGCACACATGAGTGTGTGCCAGTCTGAGTGCATGAAATGGGCAGTTGCATTAAAGATTATCATTGCTGAGTTGTTCACACTGTTAAGAGTATGGATATGCTGCTGATTGCAAGGACAGAGCTATGCCAGTCGTCCATTCCTTTTGGCTCATTCATGCACACTGGCAGTACACTGAAGAGTCCTGCTTTGGGTGTTGCATCCTCTGTTTGTGCCTCTATCTCAGTGTGTTTTCCTCTATTGGGGAATGAAAACACTCAAGTGTATCCACTTTGTCTCTCTCACCTTTCTCATGTGGTGTGACTTGTGCAGCACAACTCAACCTTGGCGTGAATTTTTGGTTGATGTTCTCTTTGGTCAAGATGCTGAAAAGAAGCTGTGCTCTCCTATTTTACTCCTAGCTTCTTTTATTCTGGTGCAGCTTACTAATCTCTCCTGTTCCACTGGCTCAGTGGCACTGTGGTTAAGAAAGGGGAAAAAAATGGAGGCACCACACAAAATCTATGTTTCACAACAGTTGAGGAAGCAAGCACCCAACACTTCATCTGCCCAGGTGTTCTGTAATCTGTAATGCATCCACCTGCCACTGGATGACTGGCATTAATGGGACACATTCATATCTTTCTATCCCCATGCTACTTCACCACTGAAAATGCGAAGTTTACCTTATTTATTAAGAGCTTCACCAGCCAAGCTGGTCATTTCAGTCATGTGTTGCCTGGATTCTTATACTGTGAGTGCATGTCTGTCAGATAAATGCATAATGTCTTTATTGAGCCTTCCAGCAAACATAGCCAAGAGCCCCTCATTGCTCTCTGTCTCTCCATGTGATATGCAGATGCTCCACAGAATCAAGATGGAGCATCTGCTGGAAAGAGTGATGATGCCAGTTGGTACAGAGGCCTGACTCGGATGGCAGTGATTTCCGGTGGATGCCGAAGTGTAAGACCAAACCAGATCTGCCTTGCAGCTGGTTCATGCTTCCTCACTCCATTCTGGAATGGGCCTGCAGGGCTCAGCACCTGTGAGGGACCAGTTGAGGAAGTTAGAACCTCGATGTTTCCACTAAAACAGATAACCTTCTTTCACATCCCGTGTGCTGCAGGCTTTGGG